>JAYXIM010020974.1:0-114741 GCA_037575425.1 Anastrepha fraterculus | reverse complement strand
ATATAGGTAACCGAGCAAAGCCCAATCCAGTTCCCTCGTTTTGTGGATTCGTGGATTCCTTGCCTAGTTAAGTCATTCACCCAGCAGTTTGACGCAATGTCCCGGTGTTGGGACAAAACGTGGCTTAAAATGTAAGTACATTCTGGAAGTATCCACTCTTTGTAAGTCTGCCGTCATGCTCACTTGTATGTACTCCAATGACGTAGACATGGGCACCGACTTCGGAGCAACTATTCCATACAAGCCTTATGGGAAATGTTATGAGAGTAGTAATCAAAGAATGTAAACTAATGAACGGAAGGAGCTCAATTTTCATTAGTTTCTCGGAAAAACTACTAACTATTTGGACGAAGGTTTGTATTAAAATACTTTTATTTAAGTATGGTAGTTGTTAACCCTGACATTAGTCTTACAAGATTACTAACTTTTATTTTTACATTATTTAAAAAGCGAAGTAATATATCTCAATATTTGCATACGAAAAAGATATTTTTGGCAGCAATAAATCAGATACATGTTTGAGTAGGGTTGCCATATATTTTAAATATTTGTTTCTTTTTTACTATTCAATTATTAAAAAGTTAAAACACAATGTACCGATAATTTAAATAGTTAAAGCACAAATATGTTCGAATAGGTTAAAGCACAAAAATGTTCTTTAAAAAGTTGCAATAAAACACAGCTTACTGATAACTTAAATCATTATTTCATTAAAAAGTTGAAACACAATGTGCCGATAACTTAAAACGTTAAAGCCCAAATATGTGTTAATAGGGTTGCCATCTAATTTTCCACAAATTTCTTGCATTTCCTTAACTCAAAAATTAAAAATAGAATACTTATACCGATAACACACAAAGAGTTTAAATAGCCTTAACTAAATATATTTCATTACGAGAACTTTTTAATAAGGCTAATACACAAAAATGAATTTAAACACTATTAGCAGCCAGTGCTGTTCTTTTTATCCCTACCTTTTTAAGCGGAATAATTGTTACTTTTTTCAATAAATAAAAAATATGTACATTATTTATGGCCGCCTTAATAATAATTACCATTAGCTCATTACTAACTGTTAATACGTTAAAAAAAAACAGTTACACTGGGTACATTAAATATATTTTGATGTAGGTGCGACGAATTAAGGTTATCTTAGAGTAAGCAAATTTGTCTTCATCCTGTGTAGATTAACCTTGTTATAAGCCACAAAGGTTGAAAGAATAGAGCTAAGTCGATACAAAATTTTAATCATGAAATCAATTAAAAATAATGCCTATAACGTTTACTGTAGCTTGCTGTTATATAGAATTTCTTCAGAACTCTCTTTCACAACCGGTAGAAGATAAGAATCACTTTTTGAAAACGTTTCTCCTTGGTTTTAACTATACTCGCATATTATAAGTATATTTTCACAGAAAGTCTAAAATCTGGTAAGCCAAGCGTTCAAATACTATGTTACGGCGGTTGCATGTCATAAAAAAATGTATCAAACCTGTCTTGGAAAATTAAAAAAAAATGTCTCAGTGTACTTTGCATACCTCAAGAAAATGAAAGCAGAAGTTTACTTTATTCTTTTCTACTTTAAGTATATACTATATACTTAATTTTTAAAGTTTTAGCAAAAGTAAACCTTTCCAACGTGCAACATATGAAGAAAATTTGCAGTAAGTCCTCTCTTCGGCAATCTGTTGGACGTCCGATATGCAGATCAGCAGGATTTTCTACGAAACTAATTCCAAATAAATGTCTTCTTAAGCGAATTCCTGTGCACACGAGTATCTTTGTATGTATATTGTAGGTATTTAATCCCATAACTCGCACAAAAAGAAAAAAAATTAAACTCACAAAGTACTTAAAGAAGTTTGAAATAAGGGAATTCATAATTTTCGCTGCTACTTTGAAAAAATTTTAGTATATACTTCACAAGTTTATTGAAATCCTGTATATATGTACACATTTATGTATGTAGTTATGCGCGTTTTTATAGGTGTCAATTGTGTGTCAATTCGTTCTACTTAAAATTCAACACTCAACAACAACTTTTTTCCGCCAACACAAGACCTTTTCACACATTCTTAAGAATTCTTAAAAATCTCATAAAAGAAGTGCTCAGAAAAGAACTTAACGTAAGTCCGCCAAAAAAATCTCACAGCGAAAAATGAGCTAAAATAAACAAAAATAAAAATACAAAATACAAAATAAAAATCCGGTACACAGGCAATGCGTAGACGTGTACTTGTATTAAATATTCTCATTGTATTTGTGTTGCATGCATAATGCAAAATCAACTACGAGGTACTTTAAAGTCGTATGCTCGTTTGTTTCAATTTGCAACTTAAATGTACAAACATATGTTCATACATAAGTACTCTTCGCAAATATGTGCCAACTTGCCCAAATACACCGATGCACGAAAGTTTGTTTGTAGGCATGCAAGTATGATACTTATACATATATACATTTGTCTCTTCTTCTTCTTCTTCAAGGCAAACATATGTGCGAACTACTTATTTACAACATTTACAAAAAATGCCAGGAAAAAGTATCTGCTCAGAAGGCAAAGTGTACTTGCTAGCGAAAGAACAACAACAACATTCATGCAGCAGCCATGAAAACAGACGAAGCGAAGCGTCACTCGCCGTTTGTCAACGCATCATTCGCCATCAAGTCAAGTAAACATCAACAAAAGCATCAGCACCGGCAGCGGCAGCGGCAGCAAAAGCATGGGTAATGCCAGCGCAATGTCAACAATAGAGGCGTTTTAGCACTGTCAAAAGCTATGTATACTGCCTGCAAATGTGTACGTCTCAACAGCCGCCTCAGCCGTCGCTGCTTGCCTGCATGCCCAACTAGATACGCAGCAAGGCAGCCAGCCTGATACATCCACCCTTCTCCGCGGCGGCGCACCACTGCAGCTTAACTTCATTACATTTATTGGATAAGTTTGACACCTTCGTCGCCAAGTCCCAGAGGCAGTCGGGCGTGTATCGTCGTCATTTTATCGTCCTTCCTTCCTTTGCCTGCTCCTATCATTCTTCTGCGCACGGCAGTTTCCTTAAGCTCGATATTTTCTTTCCTATTTCAATCACACTTTTTTCAAAAGTCACTTTTCACTTTTTCTTACACACATTTCTTTTTTGCACCAACTTTTTTTTTATTTTTTTTTGTAGTTTTTGTTTGGGTTTTGTTGGCTTATGTACAACAATTTTGTATTGCATCTCCATGTTGGCGCCTAACGAAACGATGACTTCAATATTCCAACTACAAGCAAATGCATTCACAGGTGTACTTGCCACACATTGCATTCAGCTATTTTCTCTATTGATATGCAGCAAAGTGTGATGTCATCAGGCAACACCTGCCTCACGCTTGAGTTGGCAGTTATTCGGCAAACTCGTTCCACGAAGAAAAAATTCACTAGAAGCGCTGAATAGCAAATCTGCCGTGTTGTTCTGTTTTAAAATCAAAAATAGTTTCCAGGGTTAGAAGCAGCTTCAAAGCATTAAAGCGCCATTTACGAGAGTGGCTCGACAAAGAGACACTGTCGCTTGCGAAAGTTTTTATGAGGAGCTTTTTTTCCATTTCAGAAGAGCACTCGGAGGTTTGCCATTGCCTGCCGAGGTGTAATCGCATTAGGAAAAATCTTTCCTATCATTTAGTGCTTAATGGACTTGGAACATAGATCCCATTGAATAGTAATCAAACCACAAACCCATTCGGCTTCAACAGCCGCTAAATAAATAAGCCCTCGAAAATTCGAAGAGGTAGCGCTGTTATCGCAAATACACCTTTTTTTCTGAAGAAACTAATGCGATTTCAATAAAGATGGTGGCACTAGACCAACAACAACGTTTTGTACATTTGTATGTCACAATGAAAAAAAGTAGAGAATAAAAGGACGAATGGAACAGCTTTCGTAATTTCATTATGTGCTGACATCCTAATGTACACGGCGATAAAAAGAAAACAAATTAGCTTATTTACTGATATCAGCTTTAATAGATCCGTTTTGCAAGAAACGTCTTTTGAAAGACACATCGTAATTGTTTCCTGACTTGTCTGTTAAATAATTTCTTTATTTTTTTTCTTTTTTATGACAAAGATTAGGAAAAATTAAGAAAACTACTGTTCGCAGGCACAAAAAATATCACTCAAACCGAATAAAAGCTTGACAAGTCATTAATTGAAATGATCCATTGCCGGTATACTCGATTTCGGTTTGGTCGAGCCAGTACAAGAAGCGTCACAGGCTTTGATTGCCAAATTAATATCACAACAGCAAATAGTCGATAAGAGTCGATGAAAATCCACGTCCGACGAACTTGGAAAGGTTCCCATGCATCAATGGATTAAGTTTTGCATAAATACTTAGATATGAAGCAATTATCCGCAGGATGGGAGTCGCGTTTACTCACAACTAACACCAAAAGTAAACACCTGAGGACTGTTTGCTGATGCAATGATTGCGCCTCAGTTTGGGCCACAGCATTCGGTTAAGTTGAAACCTCCTCTTAAGATTTGCACAAAAACGGAAAAATTCTTTGGCAGGAAGGATTGGCATGAACAGAAGGCTGTTCGGGAAGCTCAGATAAAAAAAAATATTATCAAACCACATATTGACGCATAACCCACGAATTCCAATCAAAATCTTTGAATTGTTTCCTGCATTCCCTAGTCCCTAGATCCAAGAGGTGATAAAAGTAGACACTTATGAGTTCCGTTTTTCATAGCAAAATAGTCGAAGGTTTTCCATTGTTTGCCGAGCAGCGACCGCTTTAGGAAAACATTTTTATTATTTGGTTTTTCATGTCCGGAAATTTAAACCCAGGCAATACCGAACGGTAGTCTCGCAATTGTAAAAACACAAAACCGTAGTACAAAACTCGATCATTTACAGAGAAAGTGCTCAACAGTCCCTTCTCTGAAAGGTCCTCACAGCTTTTGCAATGGACATTAAATGGTAAACGCAGCATTTCTCCTTGATCGGTTAGAAATTGAAAATTGAATGGCGTGTAGTTCCCAAGATTTTCTGATTCCTCCGTCTATTGTATTGGCATCACAGGGTTTTCGAAATAGCACACACACAAAATTGAGCTCCATCTGATCTGCGCTTTCGTGAGAAATAAGCTGTGTAATTCCCCTTTAACCAAATCGTCATAGGAAATCACAAATCAGAAAAGTGTTACCTGCACACCCAAGAGATTTGATCGGCACCTTAGAGGAGCTGACCAGTTTGCAGCTGCATCGGAGTCTTGGTCGCAGCTTCACTATCGGAAAAAATGTTGATATCTCCCTTATATCTCCCGCATTGCTTAAGCATTATGTGAGCCTGCAGTATCACAAAGGCTTCTGCTCGAAAATCACTAACAGCATTCGACCGTTTTAAGGTTATAGATAAATTTACTTATTTAGAAAAAACCGTTGCTCCGATTCCCGATTCATCTTGAAGCCGTCAGTGAAGACAGAGGTAACAGCTTCGATACATATTTTCGCCTCATTTCAATCCTGCCTACTTAGAAAGGTTGCTTTGGTACGACTCTGAAGCCCCAGTTTGAGGGTAGAGAGATCTGTTTGAAGTTCAAAGAAATGCAGAAAAGCTACTGACTGAAAATTCTACCAATCTCCTTGAGAGACTGCCTCCAGAAGCCAACTTCCTTTAACCTGATTGTACTTTGAGCAACGATGAAAATAACGTAAAAGTCGTTGGGAAGTAAGTGCAAAATGACCTTAAGGACAGCAATGGGATTAGTTCTACGTACTCCGATGATGCCATTACAAAAAGTGATTCGCTCCGTAGTGTATAATTTATGTATTAATTCTACTAATGGAATTGTCAAGCTCTTCCCTTAACGAGCTTCTGGTGAAAAAATGCCAGAGTGGATTTCATGTTGTTCTAATTGTCTAAAGCAAATTTACACTTAACCTTAACCCTTTTACGGCTCCGAAAACTACAAGACCAGTTAGGTAAAATGTTTTTTAAGATTTGTGGATTTCAAATTTGTAAGTGCATTTAACTTGGAATAAGAAAACAAATTAATGTACAGCGTCCGAAATTGCATTCCTAGTATTCATTTTTAATAAAGCGATTACTTATGCACATCAGCGACTAATGATTATCATCTCACTCTTCTGCGTGCCACACCAATAAGTGCGTCCCCAAGTGATATTTAAACTTGCATAAATTTATAATAAATTTTAGATTTATCTACCCTATCTGGTAGTTAAAGAAATCGCATACTTATTAGATCACATTTCATCCCTTGCCTTTCACTTCCCTTCTTTTACCGATAGCCTTTTCTAATTATATTAAAACGCACACACCATTTTCAAACTTCCTCTACTTCACTTTCAGCTGCTTTCCTAAATAAATAGTTTCCAGTTCGACAAGGTCACAACACCGCGCTTTATTCCCCAAACTCAAAAGTTGGTAACCTTAAAACCAACTCAATTCAAGATTTCTGCAGCGCAATCCTGTTGTTGATAAGTTCATAAGCATCACGTAGGCACACAAGCGCGCCCGGAGGTGTACGCCGCAAGTTACAGATGAATTGATGAACTGCTTACCATTCGGGCTACAAAGCACAACCCAAAGCCAAGCAGTAGGGCACACGGCACGTTTGATATGCCATGCCATGCTGTGCAGCAGCTGCTTTGCCGCCTGCTAACTGTCGAACTGTCCTTGAAAGAAATCGATTACGGTGCACAGCAGGATATGGGAGTATCGAAAGAATCTATTTTGCTGAGTTAGTGTCGATTTGGGTTTCGTTTTTGTTGGAAATTTTAAAGTTGCAACTGAATGCGGCGCCAAAGCATACTTGCAATACAAACAAACAAACAAACAATATGGGAATATGTTTGAATATTTGAATGTACGATGTGCGATGTGTTTGTTTGTTCAAGCACATTTGCTTTGGAATGTTACGTTGCAGTACGACTCGATTCAACTACTATTCGGCAGCACGGATGTCACTTATGTAAGTGTGCTTTGGCTTAATGGCCTTACTGCCAGCCAGTCGCTTGAACTTTCGAAAGCTGTTTCACGCCAAGAATGCCAAACCAGTGCATTCTTTACGGCACCATCAGGAATATATACTTACACACATACACACATATACATGCTTACAATGGTAGCGGCAAAGGTGTATATGAAGCAGTGAAGGTAAAAGCTTGATACTCGTAAAGTCACGTTTACTTACATATATAAAGGCTTATATTTGTATGTTGTTGGTAGGTACGTGTGCTTCACACAAATGGGCAATTCAATTTTCGGAACGTGCGCTCATTTCTCATCCACTTTTCGTCATTCACTATAGTGTCATAGGCGGATTAAATTGGAAATATTTAGTAGGTCATCATTGGAGCGGATTATTAAACTTGAATGAATGGATATGAGGTAATTGCATCATAGAGATTCACATAGTCATGCAGTTGTGATTGAAAGGTACTGAGAAGTGATTAAATATTGAGCTATGAATTGAACTATAAATGAGATGATTTTACATTGCATTTATTGAAAAACGATTTTTCTGTACTAGTAGGTTTTTTCGTGTGCCTCAATATACATTTTTTCTGCTCTCAATATAGGTTGTACTGCGAATTCTTGCTGCACAGCTCTAAGACAAAATATCGATGCCTGCGCGTTGACGCTAAGTTGGCTATATTTGTTATTTAAGAAAAACTCTAAAAACCATAGAATATGTATTTATAATTAATAGTTATATTTAGAGTTTATATTAAGCAGTAGTAAATTTAATGAGCATCCACTCTTCGGAATACACTTTTTGAAATCGGGGCTTGAAGTTTTGAAATGGAAACTTTCATTTCTTTCCCTAAACTACTGCCTGTACTTCAACTGGATTATTGTTACATGCAGGTGAGCCACTTTTCACAAGTACGACGCACAGTAGGATAGAGAAACATTCTGAATGCACAAAATTATTATCTTACGTCTTAGGTTAAGTTAGGTTAGGTTGAAGCGGTTATCCACTGTGGGGCATACTCAGGCTCATGGCCCATTGTGATGCCAAGTAGAAAAATTGCTTTTATCTCTCCTAAAACCAGTGTGTACACACCAAAGGTTTTAAAAGATTCCTAATATCCACGATACTGAAATCTTCCAATTCATTAAGCAGGTACGGATCATCTCTTCCTCATCAGAGAGCTTCTGTAGAAGTCGGATGCCTGCTCATCCATCCTCTGGGCATATCTGTTTATAAGGCAGTCCTCCTTCTTAACGGAAATCAGTGAGCTGAGACTATGCCATTTTTAGCTTAGCAGAGATTCAAAGAATTGGCTACAATTATGGGATGATTCTGCAGTTGATTTCGTTACGCCATCTTTCTTTTGCTGCTCTTACAATTTCCTCAAATCTAAGTAGCTCACATGTCTCGTTAGTTCATGGTCCTACAATGACGCAATGGCAGAAACCCATGTTACCTCTAGTTAAAATTACTCAGCCATCTCGTTAAAAGATGTGCGACATTTCATGACTACCTTGGAGGTTGACGATTGCTTTGTTAGGGATTTTATAGCCGCCTGGCTATCAGTGAAAATGTAGGTATCATCTCCAGGTATCGAATCACTCTGTACCAGTGTCACGGCTTTTATTATTACAATCAGTTTAGCCTGAATGAAAGACATTGCCGTAGACGGGAAGCAGAGAACTAAAGCAGGTCGCCAGATGTTGAAAATATGAATCTCCGTTCACCCTGCGGTTGAGCTCTTTGTATGCATGGATCAACTAACTTTTACATCATCCCAATCCCACTCTTTCTATGAGGGTAGGAGGGTCATTAACGTTGTAGCGACAACTGAGAAGAGATTTAGCTTCCTATACAGTATAAGGTCCAGATATTTAGCCCTTTCTGTACTCTAAATGCTTATATTAATCCAAAAATTTCAAGAAATGTTTCAATAAATTTGTAAAAGTGTACGGATGAGTTCAAGTTAATAGGAGCGCGAATAATTGCAATAAATTATTGAGTTTTGACTATTTTTTATTTATTTATCGATTTGTTTTTTTTTTTTTTGGTTTAAGTTTTTATAAAAGTATACCTATTGCGTTCTAGAACAAAAGTCATATCACCCAAGTCTCCAAACTTTACACGAAATTCAAAAATACATCAAACAAATTTCATCAAAAATTCCAACATTTTGTTCAAAATTCTCTAAAATTTCTGCTTATGCACTTCACAGTTTATAACATTTTAAAATAAAGTGCAAGATTCAAGTGACTCAAGATTTTCCTTGATTTTTGATTTTTTTTACGCTGAGACGATTTCTGAAATACCTGAAATTCAAATTCCGCTTTCTAAAATCCAATTGACTTTGCTAAAATCCAAATGCCGCTTCTTAAAATCCAACGGAAAATAGTATAGAGTTTGAAATCGATCACCATTTTAACAGCATTAGCCGCTCAAAATGCATTTTTTGGCCAGCATTAATTTCTTGATGCCAATCGCTTCCTTCTTTCTCTGCTTCAATTCAATTCAATGTGGCACCCAGTTATGTACTTTTTGGATCACTCCCATCACGTGCAAACGTTTACGGGCGGTTGATTTGTCAACATCCGACACTTTAGACATATCATCAAGGGTTCAGCATGCGCCTTCATCCAATAATTGTTGTAGTTGGGTATCTTCGAATTTTTTCGGTGCGTCTTCGCTATCTTTATTACTCACATCGAAATTGACACCTTGAAAATGTCGAAACCACTCTTTACAAATTGTTTTTAATGGAGCGTGATTACCATAAATATGGACCAATGTACGACACGTTTCAGCCGTTTGTCTTTAAAAGGTTATAATGAAGCATGATTTCCCACAAATGCTGTTTTTTTCGAGACGACCGTAGATATTTTTGTAGTCAGGTAAAAAAGGATATTTACGCTTCACAAAAATTTCAACTACTGCGGTCGAGACCTCACCTCTTCAAATCACCAGTATATTACTAGAGCGAATGCATAAATAGTATCAGCAGCGACACTTCTTTTACGATAGCGGAAACTTATTCCCATACATAATACTTACGTACCGGACTTCTCAATTTCTCCATGTTTTCATTCAATCTTCAGTATTTGGTTCATACCAGTGAGATTTACCTTTAGCATCGAAATTTTCAGAACACAACTCTTCTGGACATAACTCTTCTGCATTTGTTTTCTTTTAATACGAGCTAAAATATTTATTGTCGCTTCGTTTGGTAACGGTAATTAAATTTTAAAACGATCCACTCAGTGAAGCTTAAATACGTTCACATTCGCTGTGCGCGACTTACTACAAAAAAGGCAACTTTTCGCCATTAAAGAATTTTCTAGCATTTTGTTACTCCTAAAATAAATCCACGTCCAGCCGCCACACCTCCTCAGCAGCGCACACAAAACTGACTAACTTTAATTCGTTCCACCCAAAACGAAGCTTAGAATCGGCCAAATCTGTATGATTTCATTCAGATAGAAGAACACCCATCGTCACACCTTCATGCGAGTTGCCATTTCGCGATGTCTGTGTGTCTGAATGCGCCTTAATTCAAATTGTGGTCTAAGCGGGCGAGCATTCAAGTGCCACAGGCACCCGCCGAGAGATTTAAATATTTTTCCAATCAAACATTTTGCACCCGACATGCCTGTGCACCCCTGCGTCCACTGCAATCGTTTGCTCTACTGCCACCAGCGATTTATATCATTTTTTTGTTTTGTTCTTATTATTTTGCTTTCTACATCTTCCAAAATCCAGGGTAAGTGTGAATGAGTAAAGGCGGCTGTGGAGTGGACAGCAGCAGCAGCAACGCAGACTGCTTGAAAAATGTAAGCTGAAGATGCTTAGGTCGTCGCCGTCGTCATTGCCTCTGAAGATTCCGTGAAATGAAGGAGTTGGATAATCCTAAATTTATATGAATTTAAAGTACTTTCTTCTAACTGTTGCCACGCGTTGTTGTTTGTGTCTAAGCCGCCTAGTCGCCGTGATGTTGCTTTTTTTCACGTAAGCTGCGTTACTGCTTGTGTCTAATGGATTTAAATAACTTCCGCTTAGCGTTGTTGCAAAAAAACGAAAAAAAAAAATCAAGCCAATGGTATAAAGTAGAATTACATAAAAACTACAACATCAACAACAACAATGAGTTTGAGTAGCCAGGCAACACATCGTCAAGAACACCATGCAGTTTATTTTCATTTCCGTCCATATTCTCTCATCGTCCTACCAGCACATCCCTAGAGAATTTCTTGCTTGTATTTTTTATTATTTGTTTTTTGCATTGAGTAAACAAATGAAGCAGCAGCCATGACAACAAAAAGGACATACACTTGCACGTTTACAAATATATGCACACACATATTTACACTTAAATAGCAGAACAACGGCAATGAGCGCTATAATAACAATAACAACGGCTACAAAAGAAAAAAAAACAAAAAACAAAGAAAGGAGCGCACAAAAAATCGAATTCGCCACAAATTGGCAATAAATTTTAATTTTGTAGGGTATACGCCACGTCGCCAACACGGCGGACGTAGTGGGAAGCTGAGTGAGGTGCTTTACAGAATATATCAACAACGCTGGTGGTTTATGGCAGCGAGGCGGCGGATGTGAGAGGAATTTATACCGAATGAAAATATTGGATTTCATGCTTAAAAAAGCGAGTTTTGCAAGCATATAAATCGCTTCGCTCGCTTTGAAGCATTTTTCTATGCCAATTCAACCGAAGCGCTTTGAGATCAAGCTTGTATCACTAGGATAAAATGCATTTTTTGTACAGGAAAAATTGACAGAGCTAAGAAGTAGAGCCACTACGTGGACCTGATTTAAAAGTAAATGACATTGTTTTAACCTTCACTTAGTATCTATAGTAAAGTAGTCCTAGTTGTGAGTATAATTCATATTTAAATCTAAATAAATATCATATATAAGAATATATAAAGGGTGCTCTATTATATGTGCCCTCAAAAATTGACAGAAACTCACGTTTAAAACGCACAACGGTAGCAGACCTGATGGAGAGCAAGGTGCTAACTGAAGGATTTACCAGTCTCAAGGCGCTGAAAAAACCACTGCTTGCGAGTGGGCCAAAATACCTGCAAGACACATTCGGGCAGCTTGTGACTCGTTTCTG
Organism: Anastrepha fraterculus; assembly: GCA_037575425.1. Lineage (NCBI taxonomy): Eukaryota > Metazoa > Arthropoda > Insecta > Diptera > Tephritidae > Anastrepha > Anastrepha fraterculus. The sequence continues at coordinate 102,633 of JAYXIM010020974.1, read as the reverse complement.
GACCGCCTCTCAGTCATGGTCAAGATGGTCATATCCAGCAAAAGTAAATTGGTTCTAAATTTTGCATTATTTTTGCACATTTTTTTTTTTTTCAAATTGAATGAAAGTAATTTTCTAAACTAAATGTTCGGCCTTTTTAATTGGTTACACCTCGAGTGCCGGACTCTAATCTTAAAATAAATTAAATTATCCAATGAAAATTGATTATTAGGATCACTTAGAAGCTTACACTATTTTAAAATTTGAATAAGCATCGTTAGTGAAAAAAAAATTCTTCATATCCCAAATTTAATTATTTTCGATATTAAATATTAGTTTTTAAAAAAGGTTTTTTTTTTTACTTAAAATTATTCTGCTTTTTCAAAGATTAATACAAGCGTCCGTACTTCTTTCTGTTTTTTTTGTTAAAGGGTTTAACTGACACACCTTGAATAAATATCAACCAATTCTTGACAGTTAAATTCCTGCAATAAAAGGATTTTTCACTAATGATTTCTTACTCCACATCAAACAAAAATAAATTCGTTCCCTTTTCTTCAAATTATTTAAAACTCTAGTATGCATTTCAGGCTATGCAGAAAGGTATAATATTGGGTTGGCAACTACGTAATTGCGGATCTTTTTTAGAAAATCAAAGACAATTCTTTCATGGAACCGAATAACTTTATTCTGTAATGTAGTACCCACTTTAATCAATGACATTTTGCCATCTTTCAGACAGCATTATAATCCCACGTTCATAAAACTTCTGGTTTTTATTAGCAAAAAACTGAATCAGGTACGATTTGGCATCATCATCATTTTTGAAATTTTTAACCATTCAAGAAATTTTGTAAAGATAGAAACAAAAAGTAATCAGATGGTGGAAGTTCAGGACTATATCGTGGATTTGTCAAATAATCCCAACCAGGCTCCAATAATTTCCGCCGAGGGGCCAAAGATGCTTGTGGCCTTGCATTGTCATGATAGAATACAATACTTTTTGGATTTGTCAATTCGGGCCGCTTTTTTCAACTGCATTGTTTAATTTCCTTAGCTTTTCAATGTACCGTTGTTCAGAATTGAACAGTTTTTAAACACCGCCAAGTTGTTTTAAGTTATTTTCAATGCATGTATGTGATACATGATATTTCTCTGGAATCTCACATGTTGTACTGTGACGATCCGTATCGATTATTGGTTTGATTACGGCGTCATCAACTTCAACTGGACGACCCGAGCGTTTTTTATCTTTGAGTGAAAAATCACTAGAACAAAATTTGGCAAACCAATTTTTGATACTGCGCTCTTTCAAGGCTTCGTCACCATTAACAGCACATAACTTTTTATGAGCTAGCGATGCGGTTCTCCCTTTCGGAAATAAAAAAGCAAAATATGACGAAAATGTTTCTTTTGATTTTCCATTTTTCAACGAACGCCAAACGAAAACTGCGCAACCGAGCAAAAAACTTTTTTTACTGAATGACAGCTGAATTGCCAACTATCAAATAACAAAATGGGTTTTACATTTGTACTACGTCTGCAAGCCTAAAAACTCTACTGAAACCATTTATGACTAAAATCCGTTGCCCACAGGTAACCCACAGTGCTTTGAATAAAATTAAAGGCAAAAAATAAAGACAAAGTAGATCGCTGAGACTGGAGAGATTTCAAAATTCTAAGCAGGCATCTATAAAGTATGATTGTTGGAGTCATGAAAACGAAGGGAATATAGAACAAAGCCAATGAGAACTTTTTGAATTCATTCAATTTGAGTTGTCTGAAAGGCATGATAAGGATGAAAGGATGTATATTCCACTTTAGAACGAGCAAATGATATGCAGAGCAATCAAAGAGCAAAAAGGCCTGTAAATTATGTACTTTTGTCTAAGATTTCAAAATTATAGATATAATTAATATGACTAGTGGAAGTGAACTTTGGATCAAAAATAAGTCCTACGTTCAACATTTCACTGACCGATTTCAGACAACTTTTTTCTGATATACAATCTTCTGAGAAAACAACCACAATTGAAAAAGAACTCGGAGGGTTCGAAGGCTTTAAGCTGTTGGCTGCAAAAAACATCTTATCTTTTACAATACATTCAAGCAACTTAGAAGTAAAATAAAAAAGCTGTATGAAAAATTAGTGGCAACTACATTTCACTGCCAAAATATGCGAAGAAAAGTTCAGCCGATCTGGTATTGTAATGCACCTATTATTCGTAAAATTCCATCTCAATCCCTTCAGAAGTAAAGAGTTTTGCACAGCTGCTTTTCTCGGCATCTCTCAAGCTTTTGACAGTATTTGGCACAGTCACCTACTTTATAAATTAAACGAAATCTCTCCCAATAAATTTTTACAACTTTATAAACTCACATCTTACCGATAGACTACTTTTTGTCAAACAAGGCGATGAAGTAACCAATCTCCACAAAAGAAATGCTGGTGTGCCTCAAGGCTTCGTCCTAAGTCCGATATTATACCTATTATTCACGCATGATCTTCCTGCCTCTTCAGGTGGCCTAATCGGGATATTTACCGATGATGCAGCTGCACTAGCTGTAGATAAATTGGCGAAAAAACAATTCTAAAATTGCAAAAAATGTCTCGTTGACATTATCCAATGGCTACAAAGCTCGTGAATTAAATCGAATGAGACTAAATCGGTTTAGCAACATTTAGAACCAGACGTGAACACTCTGCTCCTGTAAAACTTATCTCGCAATCCAACGAAACTAATTATTTAGGCATTCATATGGACTCAAAACTCACATGAAAAAGTCACATCCTCAACAAAAGAAAAATTTTGGGTTTAAAACTTACTTTTCGCTGGTAGCTAAACCAAAAACCGCAATTGCCGCCAATGAACACAATTCTGTTGCAGCCAACTCAAATATTTCTATATAGATTTAGATTTCAGTCTAAAGAACACAGAATGTTATTAAACTTCCGTGGTATGTCTCCAATGCCAAATCTACAGGGATCTCAAAATAATGACGGTTAAAGAGGAAATAAAAAACACAGCAACTCGCTATGAAAAGTGGTATTTTGTACTTTGGCATCATGTGTAATGCTAGAAGGCAGTCAACATAAGATGCTTAAAAGACAAATAGCTACATTGAGCTTATATTTTGTTTGCGAACGCATCACTGTGAATTAAGGGGTAGGCGTAGTCAGAGGCCCGAAGAAATGATGATTTTCAATAATTTTTTTTTTTTTGCTAGTCAATTGCTTTATTTTAAAAAAATATAAACATAGCATTAATACATCATGTTTCGACTTGACTTTAACAAATTTTCAAAAAAAAAAATAATAATAATAATTGTAAAAGTTATCGCTGTTTGTGTGGAGCCCGTTTCTCCATAAGTCCCAGGCGGTGACCATCACAAGTCTTTGGAGATTCATCTAAAATCAATCGGACAACAGAAATTAGTTTTATTAATAGATAATCTTGTGCCTGATCGAAGCTTTTTTTTATGGCGGCCTCAGGAAATACCTTTCAGATTTTCGGGAAAAAACCGACAATTAATTGGCAACTAACCGACAATTAACTTAAAAAATCGAAATTTTTGAAAAAAAATTCTTCGATCAGGCACGAGTTTGTAATGTTTCTCAAAGCAGTATAAATTTTATTGAAATCTACCAAGCAGTTTTTAAGTACAGTGATCACCAGTTCAAAACACATAGTTTCGAGAAAAACGTATTTCAAGTTTTTCTATCGATTTATGTAGAGTCCGGAGCGTCCGAGCGTCATTTGTTAATTGTTGAATAACTCGAAAAGTATTTGTCGGATACACTTCAAATTTTCACACAATATTTTGAAGATACTTTAAGAAAATGCGAACAAAAAATCCAATTTCCTAAGAATTCCGACTACCCCTAACTCCTTAACAGAAGCTATAAATAATGAAGTCAATAAAAAAATATCTTCGGCGTACAGTCAATTGATTGCCATAGGAAAAAACAAAAATTTCGATGCAGATTGCCTTATCATGCTTTGAATACATTTGCAAAAATGTATATATGTATATGAATCTACTTTGGAGAAACGCATACCTCAGCACTTCCACTTTCTTGCTAGAGCGTCTCTGAGTTATGTATGTGGCGCTGGCTACTAGAAGCGATGGAGCGCTCCGATATGCTATTGGCGTTCTACATCGATTATTGCATTATTTTGTTTTCGTTGTCTTATTTTTCCCCTTTTTTCTGCTGCAATAGCATTTTGTACGTGCACGCACGCACATTCTCCACCTCCGCGTAGCAATGACCGTTATTGACTCACGCACACGCTCACCATATACGCACATGCAAAAACAATAAACAGTACATGCCAAACTTTGAATGGAATTGAAAACTCTTGTGGTGTATTGTTGACTTTTTGCCTGCAACAGATGCAAATATGAGAGAAATAAGAATAACAAAAACAACGACACGTACACAGGTAATCATGTTGTTTCATTTGTTATGGCTATGCGGTTGTCATTGTTCCTGTTTTTGTTATTGTTGTTAATGTTTGCGTTGATTGTTTTTCTGTCGCTGTCGCTGTCGCTGTCCATGTGCCCACGTGTGGCTGTATTAATTGTTACGAGTGTACGCGAGTTGTTCTTATTGTGCAGCATTTGTTGCTGTTGTTTTGCGTGTCAGCTTGTTTATTATTGTACACAAAATTAAAATATTTAAAGTTAATCACTTTGCGCAATTCACCACAGCCCCCACTGTACACACCACACCCTCGTCGATTCGGTCACACCCACTCTCCGCCAGTTGAGTAGCTCTCTGCGTCGCTGCGTTCAAGTACTCGCATATCCATAAATTTGCAATTCAGAGCAGTGTATGTACCAGTTGTTGTGGTTTGCATCTCACTCCTGTGTTTTATTACGCCTGCTTTACTTGTTAATTTGTTTATTGTTGTTTTACTTTGTATGCAATGGGCAGCAGCAATGAGAGGAGACTTAAAACGCCAGCCGGCACGCGAGTGTGTCTGAAAAGTTCTCCCAGTTGTGCCTTTTTATTGTTTCGTGCCGTCCTTTCAGTGTTAAATGATTTTGTTGTTTTATTGTTGTTGCATGTTTTTTACGCGCATTAACATAATTTCAATTTTGCCGCTGCTACGGCCGCGAAAATAAAATATTTGCGGATTTTCAACAAATGTCCAGTGCTCTCAGCCGTATGGCAATCGCTTCCGCCATTATAAACATTCTCTTACTGACACATACTATACATACGCATGTATTATTTATGTATGTGAGTGCTCATGGATTTGTAAAGGGTGGTTAAATTTCAAGGGCCGATGTTGAATGTGAACCACACCTAAACGTCAACGACACCGTTGGACTTCTTTCTTTGGGGTTATTTGAAAGAAAAGGTGTACGTCGATAAGCCAGCAACAATTCAAGAGATAAAGGATAAGATAATTCGGCACATTAATGGCATAGAACCTCAATAATGCCTCAGCGTCATCGAAAATTTGGACCATCGGATGGAGGTGTGCCGCCGAAGCCGCGGCGGCTATTTGGCCGATATTTTGTTCCACTCGTAGTTGAATCAGGCCAGTATTATCATAATAAAGAGAAATGACAATAATTTCTAAAAAAAATTGTATTTTATTCAAAATCAACACCGGCCTTTGAAACTTAACCACCCTTTATTTTAATACCGCACCTGACATGGCTATACATTCGTGTGTACATATGAAGCACCCATATATTCATGTATGAAATAAGTTCCCGATTAATATCGCTTACTTTGGGATGATAGTGGAATTCAAAGTATGGATGTCCATACATTGGTTAGGCAAAATTGGGAAATAAATATTTCCTGACTCATAAAGAGACCATTTGAAATTAGTACATCTGTTTAATTGCCTTTTAAGTTTCCAAGCCAATTTAAATTAATTTTCACTTCTTCCATTTTTTTATAATTTTTTATTCGTATTTTATTTAGAAAATATGATTTTACGCCATCTAAAACTAAAGAATGATACAATTAAATTACAAACTAACATCTAACAAACCTAAAAGTTAGAGTTCAATAGGTCAGAAAATTCTTTCTTCGAAACTGAAAAATCTAGAAAGTAAGAATTTGAGATGCCATTAAGAGTTAGGAGTAGCAGAATTTTAAAAAAATTGGATTTGTTTTTTTACATTTTCTTAAAGCATGATATCTTAAAAATATTTTGTGAAAATTTGAAGTGAAGTGAATCCGACAAACACTTTTCGAGTTATTTAACAATTAACAAAGGGCGCTCGGACGCTCCGGACTCCACATAAATCGATAGAAAAGATAGAAATGCGTTTTTCTCAAAACTATGTGTTTTGAACTGGTGATCACTGTAACTTAAAAACTGCTTGGTATATTTCAATAAAATTTATACTGCTTTGAAAAAAGTTAAAAACTCGTGCCTGATCGAAAGATTTTTTTTTCGAAACATTATAGTTTTTTTAAACAATAAATAAAATATTTCCTGAGGAACTTCTGGAGAAACGGGCTCCACACAAACAGCGATAACTTTTACAATTATAATTGCTTCTTTTTTTTTTTTTGAAAATTTGTTAAAGTCAAGTCGAAACATGATGTATTTTTGTAAAATAAAGCACTTGCCTAGCAAAAAAAATTATCGAAAATCATCATTTTTTCGGGCCTCTGACTACCCCTAACCCCTTAAAATAATGAAGAGTACGTTCAGTAGGACTATTACGAGTATAATTTGTGATCAACTTATTTGGAAAAAGGAAGTGCGTTACGAAGGATTCTGGACGGTATTAGAAAACTAATAATTTGAAGCAGAAATGAACAATTAATGTCACTCATAATAACATTGAAAACAAACTAGAGAGCAAGAATCGGCCACCTACGTTCTAAAGACTTCACGTTGATTAACAGCAAACTTAACGTGCAAATTATAACACTCTGAGGGGTCTTTCAAAAGGCGCGCATAGATGCTGTTATAAATTAAAATATATAAAAATTCGGATTCTTTTAGGTTTTACTATTTTTATCTAAAATACAGGTCTCAACAATAATATAAGAAGAATTACATCATTTAAATGCCCACCATGGGGTGCACGTCTAGAGGTAAAATCCGCCAAAAAATCCACTCATGAATGCCAATTGTTGAAAACGACGATATTGAAGGTTATTCCGCAACCCTTTGCGCTACCGCAGCAAAATTTTCAACAGTACGCCCAGTTTTTGTTTTTTAGTCTATCAGTCATTTTTTCATTCCCCAACAAAACCAGTTTCTTGAAATTTTTTCTACCAAACTTTAAAATTTCGACTCACTCGCAGGATTATTTATACCAAAAAAGTCAAGAATTTTCATTTCATTTATTTGTTTAAGTCTATGATTAGTCTAGATACAGATATTTGCTTAAAAATAATACTTCTATGCTAACACCAAAGAGAGCTATTATGATTAGTGGGATGCATTTACAGAACGGTCGAGAAATCTGTAATTACTTTAACTCATTAAGAGCCCTCATAATAGGAGGAAAGTTATAATAGTTTGCTTTGACGTCAAATGGATAGTAATATCGAAATTTGTCTGAAGAACATTGAAGCCAATCTGTCCAAGAGCTTCAGGACAATCAACAAAACCAAAAACAGAAAGGAAAAACGTCTCAATTTTATAAGCATGTACCGAGCACAGCAGAGTGCTGGTGGATCAGACAAATGAAGGTATTGCAGAGAAATTCGAATAAAATTTCCCTGTACTTTTTCAATTGTATTTAAAAGAGGGGCATAAACTGGATTCCAAACAAAAGATGCACTTTCGAGTTTTCTCGAACTCGGGACTTACATATTTACAATAATGATAATATGTTCTATGATATAAAATTGTACATCTGTCTGCTTGACAAATGTCAATGTTGACAATAAAAAGGTACCGTGTAGGAATTAATCACTACTGACATCCAAGCGGCACTAGAGCGGCTTTTGAAATACAACGAGTAACGAGCTACTTAAGATTGAAAACCGTACTTGTCAACACTTAATCTAAGTTTCATGTACATATGTTATGATTGTATTTAATAATGATAACCGTTATCGTTTGGGCAAAGCTATACATCCTGATGGGCAAGCTTTCAAAACGGAGCTCCTATAAATATTTCTGTATGCAGAGATTAAACTTCAGATCAAATACTGCTACAAGCATATCACTACCTCAAGTGATAGTCAGACCACATTCAAGTTCGTACACAGGGCTTCCGAAGCGCATAGAGCGACTTAATGAATGCCCTATCAGCAAAAACTACTATCCAACTCCTCTGATTTCCCTTCGGTATAAGGTGAAGCAAGAAGGCAACTAAATTAACTAAAGAAGCCGCATCAAAAACACAAATAGGGACTGGATAGGAATATTGGGAATACATAGCGTCAAAGAAGGGTTCAGGAAGAAAAGAGTACGCTGAGAGAACTACACTGAAAGTAAACAGCGGAAGAGCAACAGTAAAAAAATATGTGCCTTCCAACAGGAAAAGGTAACCGCAACTCAGATTAACCGCCGTAATCACAATGTAATTATACTGCCAGGTATGCCACTACAGGCTGAGAAATCTACACAAGGACTTCTGAGCATCTATACTCGTATATCGGGTGTTGTTAAGAGAACAACTCGAGAACTACAAAACTGAAATATTGTTGGAATGACTTTTTTTAGTATAATCTGGTAAATAATTAAATGACATTTATTTTTTGAATATGATATCCACCCAGCATATGTCCGGCGCGGCTACAAATCCATTCGATCAATCCAATTTTTGACTACTTTTTCCAATAAATCTGATTTATGTCTAAATGAATCAAATTAACAAAACTGCGCCGCAAACGATGGTAATTCAATTCTTGCACGAGCTGTATTCTATAGCCACGTAAGACATTTTATTTTCCACGTAACTGAAGGACAAAGTCCATCAAGTTGAGAATGACGACGAATTGACATTTCGCTGTCTTCTTCAACACTTCACTGTAGGAACTCCGCGAGCAGATTTTTTTTTTCTCAAAGTAATACAATTACAATTTTTAAGAGTTGTTCTGGCGTTAAACGATTTATGGTGGCTTGTCAAACATTAGCGGGAGTGGTGCCTCGGCATTTCGTGTCTGGAGCTAAACTATTTATGCTCGCTATTAATATTTTTAAGGGTATATGAAAAGGACTTTACGAGGTATTATGAAGAGTGAAGTTCAAAATATATCCTAAGACCGCAATATACAAATAATATATTTCTAGCTACTTGTAAGTGTAGAAAGTAAGGCTTCAGCCTCACAGCTTGTTCGCTTTCGAGAGTTCTTAGTAAGTTTACTGATCCTCTTTTCCGAAGCATCACTTAATGAGTGGGAGAACGAAGAGAGCCAAGTAGCGATCCGATTACCAATGCCATTGGAGGTAGGCCAAAGCAAACTTAGCAATGCACACTTGGCTTAATATTTGTTGCACACTAAGTATGTTTTCCTTTGCACCTAACCTAGTTTTGTCATGTGAGATAACCTGCGGCCTACAATTCACCTTTGGGAGTACTAAAATATAGAATTATAATACATAAGTGATGCATGATTGCTTGTGGTTAACTCAACTACAAATTTACCGAGAGAAAGTTAGATGTATGACGCGCTTATCGATGATAGGTTTGCCACGAATTATCCTCTCATTACTTTTTAGTTTACTTTTGCATCTAGACACTCGATATTTCAAAGTCTTGCATGATTTAGTACGGGCATGGTATTAGTTACTTTTAAATTCAATTTTCCTGAGGCATATAAGGTATATTTCATGTTTTTTTATATATAATTTTTTATATATTTTTAATTTATTTATTTGATTTATTAGCTTCCCCTCAATTTTAGCAAGCCTTTCTTGTGTACTCATATAAAATAATTATATATATATGATATATACATGGAATGTGTCATTTATTTCAATGAAATTTGTATGAAAATTTAACAAATTTTCTGCGGTCAGTTTAAGTGCTTTTGTTGTGTTAATTAAACCAGCCGCTTGTTTTCCAAACACTCAATGGGCACTGTTTTCGGAAGTGCAGCACTTCAAATCGAATTGTTCACATAGTTCCTTATATACAATATGTGTGTGTGAATGTATACATATACAACTACATTGTCACTAAGTTTACTAATAAAAATATAAAAAAATAAATAATTGGCGCGTACACTTTTCTATTAGGTGTTTGGACAGAGCTCCTCCTCATATTTGTGGCGTACCCTTGATGGTGTTCCACAAATGGAGGGACCTACATTTCTAAGCCGACTCCGAATGGTAGATATTTTTCATGAGGAGATTTTTCATGGCAGAAGTACACTCGGTGCTTCGCCATTGCCTGCCGAGAGCCAATCGCTATTAGGAAAGACTTTCTATCATTTTCGTGTTTCATGCACGGAGTTTGGAACCTACGCACTCCTGAATGGTAGTTTACTAATACATTTTTATGTAGCGGCGATTTTTATAGCGATTGGATTAGAAATCTGCTGAATCGATTTGAATTTTTTTTATTTTTTATTAGGAAGCGATCAGTCAACTAGAACAGCGTTGGGCAAAGTTTATGAGCTTAAAAGGAGATTGTGTCGAAAAATAAAAAATGGTTTACCCCAAAAAAAGGATAGTTCTTATTTTTGCACTTACTTTTCAAGCAACCCTCGCACTAATTTTTGCTCGACTTATTGTGGCAAGAGAACAACGGACAGACGGACATGCCTTAATCGGCACCTTTTATTAATTTGAGCAATTTGTTATATATAAATTGTTCGCAACACCCACAACCATTATTTGAACAAAATTATAATACCCTCGGCCTCAAGTGCGCGGGTATAAAGATAAGTCAGAAAAGTAATAAATTCAAATTTCGGAATTCAGGTTTTAGCGGTATATTTAATTTTAATTAAAAATCCTCTTAGATATCTCAATTTCACAATGATTTTAATACTCTTTCACCCACACACCTCAAACAAGCAAGTCAATCCTCATGCCAACCTGCACCATACTTACTCACACCGCGCAGTTCGCCTGGGCCACGGTTTGCATGTCAACAAATAATCAAAAACAAAAAAAAAAGAACAAACTCAGCACATAATCCTCTCTGTATTAATGCCCATTAACTTGCAATTAAATTGTTTTTATGCCTTAATCCGCTTTGTGGTAATCACAGGTTTCCTTTACTTCGCCTTTTTGTTGTTCTTTGCTTTGTTATTTCATTTTGTTGTTTCTGTTGCGAAAGAATTTCGACCACAAATACATGCTGCAAATATCTCCACGGGCCGATTAAATACAATCAATTTTATCTTAGCCACAAATGAGTTTTAATTAGTAGTGAAATTAATTTATTATCAAATACAGTGGTAAGAAATGGGTAGAAAATGTGGTAAAATCATATCATATCGCAAATAGCTAAAAAAGAAAATGAAGTGGGAATTTCACTTATTTCTGAAGTTTTTACTGTGACTCTACACAACTATTTTTCGGTGTTTGTCGAAACAAGAGGCCTAAAACGAACGAACGATTGCGTTTCATGGCTTCTGGCTTATGGGTGGCCTGGAACGCCAGGTCGACCACCTTTTGGCACCTTCCCTTATTAGCCGCGACTTTGGGATGGGTTTTACTTTCGACCTCATTTTATCCTATTGTGCTGAGAATAGCAAGTGACCTCCGGTAAATCTCATACCTGGATGAACCTTTTTTTCGTTTGGACGCTTTTACCCCTTGGCATCAGCGGATGTGAATAGTTGATTTAGAGTTGATGGTTTGTTGTGGCCCACAGCTTTGCCATCAACTGTGTCTTGGCTAGAAGCCAAGAGCTCATCCTCTGATGCAGTTTCCAACTTCCTCATTTCGTTTGTGTCCGTCCGTTTGCTCCATTTTTCCAACCGTTTTTTCATTAAGTCCGTCTATTTGTCCATCCGGTAGTTTGATTGTTTTGCCTTTATGTCAATCCGTTTTGTTTTTCTCCCCGTTTGCTAACGTCATCCAAATTGTTTCGTTTTTGTTTACTCATTCATCTGTCTGATTGTTATCCTCCACCAGGGGGTTGTCCATGTCGGCATGTGCGGTGAAGACGGTGGATATCAGGAAAGTAACCGTTTCGCCATGGCATCGCCCTATGTCATGGTAAGGCTAACGTTACAATCTGAGGCGGCCTGATATCAGGAAGGGTCCGTCAGAGACAGCATAATTTTATCCTCCGGCTGCCAAGCCCACCAAATACGCACGAGCCGCGTTGCACCTTGGGTTGAGGGGGTTTTTCTTAACGAAGTTGGCATCTTTGACCTGTATATACCATCTGGAGATGCGCTCTCTACGGATAATAGGTTCTCACGGGGGTGTTTGGTGCAAATGCCCAAGTTTTCCATTCAATCGCTTACAACTTACAAGGAAGATTTTTGTTAAACAAAACTCTGTTTTATGATAAATGTAAGTGCTTTTATATCCATAGTTTTCTATGCAAAACAGTTTATGTACTACCTAAATTTTCCGCACATACAGGGTTTGATTGAAAAGTAATGAGCCTTATTTTTTTTAAGCAGTTTTATTAAATCTTTTGGCTTATACAACTAATATTCTTCAAAATAGGACCCTTGAGCTTCAATACACCGCTGGTAGTGGCCCTTTCACTGCAGGAAACATTTTTAAACTCCCCCGCCGGAATCGCGTTCAATTCGGTTGTCACAGTTTTTTGGATCGCCTCGATGGAGTCGAAACGCCTCCCCTTCAGCTTTCTTTCAAGAAGAAGTCGGGAGGGGACAGGTCTGGGATGTAGGGAGGGTGGGGTAGCACCGGAACCCCCATCTTGGCCAATGCAGAGGTGCAAAGGAAGGCGGTGTGCGCCGGCGCACTGTGGTGATGAAGGGTCCAAATTTTGACGAGGTCGGGCAGAACCAGGGCACTGGACAGATATTGGCAATGAATGTTTTTATAGTGGATTCAATTAGATAGGTAGGTAGGTGAAACGGTTGAAGTGCCAGTCTGGAACTCCTCAAATAGCACTAAAGTTCCGTTTTGATAAATTATAAGACCTCCAACAGTCAAATATCTACAGCCAGCCAGAGCTTATGATATAATGGAAAATATTGATGGCATTTAGGTAGGCGCATTGCCCCGGGCTGTCGAAGAAAGAAAAGCATTCGATTAACTTCAAATGAATTTTTTAGCTTCGCATAATTCTCGAAATACTAAATGGACTTCTCCTATCTATGCATCTATTGTATAATCGCCCACAGTACAATTTAAAGATTAATTTTACCTCACACTAAATGGGCATGCAAGTTTCACACGGAATTAAAGTGGCTTTACATATTTGCCACGTATTTAGTTGTGAAGCCAGAAAAGTCCCTGCTGAAGAGTATGACACTTACATTACGGATATTATAAACGGACGGACGCGAATGGTTGAAAAAATACACACAAACTTACCAAAGACGCCAAATATGTGACACATAAAAGGCATACAAAAGCACGCACACATACGCAAGTAGGTATTGTGGATAACTGAATGTGGCGGCACCCTATTTAATGCGTTAATGCTCGCTTAACCCTTTTTTATTGGCGAAAACATAAATATGACTTTCGAAGGAGCAACACACAAACACATACATACATCATTGTGTGGACATATTCACATATTTCCTCACAGTCTGTGCAAAGGATAATCCAAGAGATAACGGGCGCGACGAAATTTACATTATTTCGAATTTCACGGAATCCAAACAATGGAGATATACAAACATACCGATTTTAAACATAATTTATATACATATACATATATAATATCCTTTAACTCCGGGTGTAGAATAGGCAATTTTTTTTTAATTTTATTTATCTGCATGAAACTACTTATTCAAGTGAATAATTAAAGAAATGGAAAAAGTTGTTTGTAATTATCGAAAATTGCTTATATGCACCGGCTTTGAGGCGCATATTTCAAGAGCAGCTGTGTGAACTCTTTCAGAATTACAGGGAAAATACGTCTCAATAAATTAAGGCCAATTCCAAACAAATCTGTATCGGTAGACACTTCCGTAAATGATTGGAAATTTACAGTCTTCAAACCTTTTTTTAAAAGCTGAAGAAAAAATTATGTTCTCAATTATAGGCCGATTTCCAAGCTATCAAGCATTTCCAAACTGTCCAACTGCATTGTAAAAGGCACAATTCATTTTCGCAAATTGGAGATTAAGGATCTGGAAGTTTTATTGGATCGTTTTTTTTCAATAAAATGGTGGCTGCATATCATTCCGTCGGCTCACTGAACTTGCAGTTTTTAATTCTCGATGGAGGTAAAATTGTTTTCAAGCATACGCCTGATTTATTATAGAACTAGAAAATCTTGACATATCGGTTTTTCACAAATGACCAGATTTTTATTTTTTTTTTTTTTAATTTTAAATTTTTGAAAAATTATTAAAAAAAATGTTCCAAATGAATTAACAAAATTTCATTCAGCTGCAGGGAAGAAAGTACAACAATATTTCTAAACTAATATTTTTAATCTTCTTAATTTGTTTATTTTTTACCAATCACCACTAATTTTACTATATTTCTTTAATCTGCATATCCACTGTTGAAAACAATCCCCAATTCATAATTTTGTAGACTCCTAATTCTCATTAAGTGCACCAATAACCTCTGCATTGCTTCCGCAGACTTTTCCTCTAGAATTTTGGTTTTTAAACTTTTGAAAACACACTGCGGGATTCGGTGAATATGGTAGCGGACGAATTTCTCCGTTGCCAGAAAACGAAATAAAGTTACTTGGCATTTGAACGAAACAATTCTTTGAACACAATTTTCTGTAGAATTTCTAAGCGAACAAAAGCTGTAAATTTGGATTTGTTGAAGTAAATCGATATCATCACTTTCGTTGGTGGTTCTGGCTTGAAAAAGATCCCTCACCCAGCACACCCGATAAGATCCACACGAACGGACCTAAAATGGACACCGGTGCAGGATCAGGGTTATATTGTGAAGAGTTTTCTATCAGTGAATCCTTTAAACTACCGGATCACTGTAGTGTTTTTCAAGCGGAAATAAACTCTATTCATGAAGCCTTGAAATGGTTAGAGATAAACAGAATATCATCGACAGATGCATTCAAAAAAAACATCAAGTAGTCTCTTACATTGTCGCCAATCTCTATATGAGATGGCCAAACAATATCATATCATCTTATTCTGGGTTCTAGGCCACAGTGATATACTAGGAAACTGTAAGGCTGACCAACCTGCAAGAGAAGTTACCTGTATGCCAAACATAAGAAAATTTATGGGGGTACCTCTCGCAACTTGTTAGCTTCTTATTAAGGACGCACTAATCAGTTCGGTAAATCAAAGATGGATTAGTGTCAATACTTGTGAAATTGCTAGGCAAATATGGCTAAGGCTAAATCTACGTGTGTCCAAGAATATTATAAAATTGAGTAAACAAATTAGGACCTTAGTAGGGACCCTCACAGGGCATTGTCTCATAGAAAATCATGCAAGGAGATTAGGCGTTTACATGCATGTTTTTGTTACCTAGCTTGAACGGAAGGATTTTCTCTTGCTTGTGAGCTTCATACGATTAACTGCTGTTTAGTTTCCGGATCGTACTTATAACTAGAAGCAAGCTCCGCAAATTGTTACGTTCATACTGAATTTCTCGCTTTCGAACCTTTGTACGAAATATTGAGGAAAACTTCTATTTGATTTTCGCTCAAACTTCGTGGGATTCTTCAAGCAGATTTCTTAATGTACTTCACATCATTCCGTACTAAACGCAATACGGCGTTTATGTTCAAGCACAATTTAAAGCTATTATTTCTTGTATCACTTACTTCTTCGTCGATTTCTGCCTTCACTAGGGCCACGTTTATCTCGCAGCTCGAAGATTTTGGCCCCCTTCGCGAAACTTGTCCTTCACCAAAAAATGTACAGCCTATAATCCTTAAGAGATGATGAGCTTGTTTTATATGCAGTTCAAAATTCATTGAAAATTTCGACAGGCTTTAGTTGACGTGGAAAGCCGTAAAGCATCGCATGGCGAATTTCTCGCTTCGTTGTTAGCAGAACTTCTACCATTCCTACATCACCTATTTTACGTTTTCTCGTCTCCATTCCGGACAATTTTTGTCAAATTTAAAATGAATCATCATAAGATTATTGCAAAATGAAGCCGAAAAGATGAATAATAATCTTTAGTGTCTGAGGTTTCTTCTGTTTTACCGATCCAACTTCTTCTTACAGCCGTAGGTTTATGCTTATGCACCATAAACTATTATATGGTATCGTGTGTTTTTTCCCTGCATGAGAACTACTGATATTGATAACTATGGTTTGATAGCTGAAAGTGCTAAACTGTGTTAACACTTCTGTTCACCAAGGCTTGGCAAGTGATTATGAATCGTTTATCGCCAAATAAACACTTCCAAATTGTGGAAATTTACTTGAGAAAGTGGGCAGTTTTTCGTCATTGTTTGATGCTATTAATACAGTATCATCTGCGAGCGTGACTATCATTGCATTATTTGCTGTGGGAATTGGCACATCTGTGGTGTATATAAGATGTAAAACAAGTCCCAGTACACTGCCTTGTGGTATTCCAGCTGTCATTGGTAAAATATCAGAATATATGTCTTCAAATTTTATTAAAAATTTTCGATCAGCATTTGAGAGCTGCATACTCTTAAACATTTCATAATAGTTTTGTGAGAAGATTCTTTTGAGCTCATGCAAAAGTCTTTTATGGCTAACTTTATGTAATGTTTTTGCAATATCCGAGTATACAGCTAAAGAATATTTTTTGCTATTCATATCGTTAAGTATAATATTTTGATGAAAAACTCTGTGGATTTGTGGGACTGTTGAGTGTTGTCGCCTAAATCCAAATTGATCGCTGTGTATCACTCTTTTTGTTACCAGAATCGGTTCTAGTCGATCAAACAATATTTTTTCTAACACTTTTGAAGGTATTGGCAATAAGCTGATGGATAGATATGAGACAGTTTTGCTGGCATCCTATCGTAGTTTAGGTATAGCGGTAATTTGAGCAATTCTCCCTAGTCATGAGAAGTATTTAGTCTCCAACATGCAGTTAAATATATTTTGTATGTATTTTAATGCTATTTCAGGTAAGTCTTTTAAAATTTTGCCATTTGGTAAGTCATATACTGGAGCTTTCTTAGCGATTAGCTTCCTTATTTGATAGTTAATTTCACTTAGGGTAGACTTTCTGCTTTTGGTGTGCGGAATATATTCAAAATAATCTTATTCTTGACAACTACTAAATATACAGAACATTTTTTTCATAAGACTTTTAGTAAGCTGACTTAAAAAAAAGTGTAGCATGCAAGATAGAAGCATTGCTACCTGCTAGTGTAGCAGAACCTAGATTTATTTATGCACTACTCACTCTTTTATTAGCCCTACACCATAGTTGTCTTTTTGATGTGTTTTCCTCAACCAGTTGTTGCTTATTTTACTATTGTGTTCTTGTTGCAGTTGGCTACGATTGGCAGTTGTGGCAGCTGTCACTTTGTTAATTGGAAATGCGCTAATACGTTCAATCCAATCATGCGTGGGCGCCATCATTCGTCAGTTGTGGGATTTACTTAAATCACATACCAGAATCCCTACATACACCGACACACTAACGCAGTCGTGCCTTCTGTATCTTGTGCTGCTGAAAACAACCATTCATCGTCTGGCAAACCGCAAATCTCACTTTTCTATGTACATACACGCATATGTACTTATAAATGGATGCAAGTGTGTATGTAATAGTAATCACTCGCCACAACAGTGTGCGCCCTGGCGTATGAGCGATTTTCTCTTCACTTCCTTAATTTACAGAATCCGAGCAGAGATGGAGTTTATACACAAAACAAAAAAAACAAAAAATCAACACAATTTTATGCTCTGATTGTGCATGCATGTATGTGTATATGTATGAGTTGAATGGTATGCATTGAAAGCTATGTATTTGTAAGTGTTTGCGTATTTAAGGTATGCGAAAGGTGAATTCGATTGCTGAATGATATTTGCTGCACACACACACACACGCAGATGAAAGCATTCGCCAGCCCCGTCATTTGTTCAGTAATGCGTATCACCATGTTGCCACACGCCTTCACAGTCAAGTAATCAGACCATTTGTTTAAGTCAAATGAAGTGGTGGCATGGGTATTTGTGTATTTGAGTTGCTGTGTGTTCGTGTGCAGATTCGTAGCAGATATGGCGTTGAAAGGCGAAATCAGAAAAACGCAAACAAACCTTGACCCACAACGCAGTCATGCGGCACATGAACAGACGACGCCTTCAAGAGTAGTTACTACAACAACAACTCTTCAAACGAAAGCGATACTGTACTGGCGAACGAAGCGTGTCTACGACTTAGGTGCGCAGCGTTCAATGCAAACCAATAAATCATATAAAACTTAAACGTGCACCGTGCCGACTCATATATACAAGTATCCAATGTGCTTTCGTTTTTTTTTTGTATCCAGAATACTTGTATTCACTGAGTTTCAATTTGAGTGGGACCAACAATACATTTTGAAATGCCTTTCTTATTTGTGTAGCAAATGTGACAAATTGAAAATAAATGTTTTCTCATTTGGTGGGCTGAGTGTGGCAAGGCACGTTAATATTTATGAAGTTCTATGGCACACAATGGGCCGATTAATCTAGCTTAAGGTGTCACTCAAAATACAGAGGCCATGTGGTACTTAGCGATTACTTTGCAAAGCGAATTTAGAACTTTTTAGCAGCATAAATATCATTACTTTTACAAGAAACTGTACAGTTCGTGTAGCTAGACTGGTCGTCACTGTTGCAAGCTCAACCACTTTATAGTTGGATAAGCTGCTGTCTTTTTTATTTTATTAAAAAAAAATTTTCCCCTTCATAATCAAGTTAGCTACTTTGTCGTCATAAAAATTATAAGACTCTTTTGGTATTGTTGTACAAAATTGTGTTTTATATGTGAATGGACCTTAGGGTCTCCTTAAGTGGACCAGAAATTTCAAAAAATCGATTTTTTGGTTTTTCGATATATCGAAAGTATAGTATCTTGAGAATGCACTGTGAAATTTTCATGCGAAAATTACCAATAATATAGCATCTGCAGCACATTAACTAGATAGAGAGCGGACCGCGCGCTCCTATACCTCAAATTTTAAACTCATTTATCTCGAAACGACTTTTTTCGGTCTGGTGTTGTCAAAAAAACTATTCAACCAAATCGTCTGAAATTTTAGCATGTCATTCACAGCATCGATGGCTATCGCCCGTATTAGAATTATATTATTATTTCAGTTGTTTCGTATTTATTTGAATTAAAAACTGAAAAACCCCGGATTTTTAGAGTGTCAAATTCAAAACCACGCAATTTTGTAATTTTTTTTTATTCTAGTAGCGGGATGTAGCTACAGTCATGCTGGTTAATAAATTTTTGGGTTTTTGTGTTTCAGATAAATAGAAGACTCAAAATGGACAACATCGTCCAAGTCCAATTTTTCGGGGGCCAACTTCAGCGCCATTTTTAAAACTATTAAAATTAATAAAAAACTTTTTTTCATTTTTGTATGCAAAAGAAGTTAAATAAAACGCCTAAAAAATTCAAATATCTTTTATCATTTTTTTATTGTAAAAAAAATCCTGATTAAACGCTAAATTTTCGAACTCTAAACCACCGGGTAAATGCCACCGCGTTAGAAAATGTTAATAATTTCAGGTTAATAAAGCAGTCTATAAAATTAATGGTAATAAAGCAGCTATTAACCCTTTGGGGAAGAGTGTCAGCATATAGCCGCCCAAATTGGTTGGGAGCTGCAAGGCTCGCGACATCTGTCGCTCTGAGCGATAAAATACGGATAGGTATAATAAAAGAGTCACGTTTTCATTCAAAGATTTTAGGGACCATTAGCAATGAAGTCTTATTTTCCTTATAATGTAAATTTGCGATGTGAGACTAGAGTCAGAAAGAATTTCAGTTCTTCGACTCAGTCTCTCAGTGTCACTGCCAGAGGAACCAGCAGGCTTTTTATATATTTTATCTTACCCACAAAGGCTAAACGATCTGGAGATGATACTTTAGATAGTGACAGTTCTGACGAATATTACTTTGAATCTGATTAGACAGAAGATGAAGGCATTACTTCATCAAGTGGGAGTGAAATCCATGCAATAAGGAATCCACTCAGGCATTTCAACTTTAGCAGTGATAGCAGTTATTATTTTTTGATTTTATGAAAATTGTTTCTTGTGTTAAATAAAGCCTTATATTTTATAACGTTCAACGTATTTATTGTCTTTACTGCGCATTCCAATACCACTCGTCCTCGTCGAGCGGCTCCGTCCCCAAAGTGTTAAGACTAGCAAGCAAGAAAATTTCAAGAAATTTTGTGAGGAAACTGATATCAACCGCTAGGTAACTCCTTACTGGGTGCTACAATCCTAACCGAAAAGCGTACACACGCCCCCAATTACTTACCCAGTGAGGTCGCACAAAATTTTTCAGATTCTTTTTCCGCAAAGATCTGAAAACATTTTGTCATACTGCATACAACACGAAGCAGGTGAAATGCCTCATGTTACCAAACAAAACCTTCAAGCGCCGTGTAATAAAATTTAGTATAAGATAAAAAGGTCCATGTCCAGATGGTATACCAAAAAAAAAACACTGAAAGTAGAGATTTCCAAACACCCGGACATATTTTGAGCAGTATTCCAAACGTAAATTAACGCAAGCACTTTCCCAAAGAGGTGGAAGAGGAAGCACTTCCCTTGTGCTTTTATCCAAGAGCAACAAACAGCTTGACGAACCCGAGACTTACCGACCGATGTGCTCAGTAGACTGTAGAACAGTAGAATGGAAGCAATTCTTGAGAGAATTATTTGCGGTAGGTTATCATCTTTCGCAGTTGTAAATCAAAAATTAACACTTTCCAAAAAATATGAATAATTAAAACCACGTGCGTCTCTTTTCCGGAACTTCTCCTTTTTTTTCTTTTTTTCCGATACATTCCTTCGGTTGCCGATTACATGTTATCGTCATACCATTTTCACCAGGTATTTTACCCACATACCAGTTTGTCTTCAAGAAATCTACCTCAACAGTGGGTGCTATCAAAAGCGTGTTAATTTTAGCAACAGAAGCATTTAAGGTAAGAGAAGGCATCACAGGAAAAAATAATACTACGCTGTGTTAACTCTAAACGTTAAACTCGAAACGCTAAACGTTAGAAACACTCTTAACACAGCTAGCTGGCGCGGGATATACCCCCTATAACTGAAGTCATTGGGTTTGCGAAGATATCGCGGTGGTAATGGTGGCAAAACATATCCAGGAAATTGAGATGATCCAGCTGAAGTCTAGGAAGGTGCCACAGCACGGAAGACAAGTCGACTTTGACGTAGGTGACACGTGACGCAGCGGAAGGTCTTCTGAGTTCGATGACTGGTGGGGCTGGGATGGCATGGTGGGCTTGGTGCATAAGAAATGCCCTAAAAGAATGTCACAGTCAACAAGAAGCTCTACATTGCCCAGTTACACCGCATGAATGAGGTTATTTGACTGAAAAGGCCTGATCGACATGGTCAAAACAAAGGAGGCAACGCCATGCCGCATGCAACGCATGTAGCACAAGTCTTCAAAGCCACACTCTAAGAGCTCGAACGGGAGGGATGATATGCAATACACTAGACAGGGCTAGTATACTGGGGTGGCAGCCCTTGGTCGGAAAAAACCCGAGTCATTCCGGTAACGTAGAACCGGCTGCCATGGGAAGGAACTGGACAGTATTTAGACAGTCAATAAACGACATGAACTCCCGTCTTGTGAATGCCGTAATCGGAGTCCAACCACCACCTATCGCAGATGAAAAGCTCCAGCTTCCCCGTGAGACTCGTGTAACACTGGCACAATTACAGGTTAAACTCCTACATATCCAGAATCGACCCCGACATACCAAACAAATGTCCGGCATGTGAAGGTACCCCGCACGACACTAACCACCTCTTCACATGCCCCATCAAACCGACTCATCTAATCCCCCTCTCCCTCTGGACCCAACCTGTCGAAACAGCATGTTTCCTGGGCCTACCCCTAGATGAGCTAGATGAAGACGACCGATGATATGCTTACACAGACAGGGCTACCTATGCTGTTAAAGCAACAACAAAGCTCGAACGGGAGGTCCTTCAGCATCCATCGAATTCTCCGGACTTTGCACCGACCGATTACTATATTTTCCGCTCACTGTCAAATTATATGAAGGGCGTCACCTTCGATAACAAAGAGGTCCTTAAAAACTAGTTCAACAACTTCTTTGTCACCAGACCAGGCGGTTTTTGGCGAAACGGCATCAACAAATTGGTCGAGAGGTGGGAAGAAACTGGAAACAGCAACGTCGATTAAATAATTGCCACTGGCTAACCAAGAGTGCATTTAAGTTAAATAAAGTGGGTTGCTCGAAAGGAAAAACTTATGGCCATGCCAGTCTATTATTGCAACAATTTCAGTACACCTAGGAGAGGACTGATTACATCGTCTCGAGGGTAACATTCAACTCGAATTTTGTCACTATCTTTCCATCTCAGGAGGAATGGAGTAAGGGATTCTCACTAAACAACTTCGACACTACAGACTATACACCCTTCGACAGGCAAACCTCTGAGTTTGATTCTGCTATGAGAAAGCTACCCATAAAAAACTATCAACCGTTCGGAGGCGGCATAAAAGGGAAGCTCTGGTTGCACTTTCGAATGA
This sequence comes from Anastrepha fraterculus, assembly GCA_037575425.1. Taxonomy (NCBI): domain Eukaryota; kingdom Metazoa; phylum Arthropoda; class Insecta; order Diptera; family Tephritidae; genus Anastrepha; species Anastrepha fraterculus. Next base: position 79,906 of record JAYXIM010020974.1, on the reverse strand, counting down.
TTTTATCACAATTTCATCCTGCCTTTGTGTGAGTGCGCGTAACACTACTGGTCGCTAAGTATTGCTCAAACTACTTTTTTTTGTTTGTGTCGGCTGAGGAATGTTCTCCTATATACCGTTTATGTCCTCAGAAATATGAAAAGCTTTGTAATTTTTAATGAGTTTAAACGTGCGTAAGAATAGCAACTATAAATGGCCAGCTAAAAGGCCAGAAGAAATAAAAATCAAATAAAAAAATAAAGAGCGCTACACTAATTCAAAAAGCGCGACAAACATCAAATGATTTCCTAGGAAGCACACAAACATATAAACATCCTGTATACAGAATCATTTTAAGAGCCACTCTACTATTTTAGGCGCAGCGCAGACGCCTCCCAAATTTTCGCTTTTCACGCTCAAAGACACACTAAATGAAGTTAATTTTGTGGTGACGTACGCAAAATCAGTCAATGGCAAATTCATCGCTGCTCTGTGGTCTGCTGTGGTCGCTAATATCCTACCATTCCTCTCACTCTCCTCTGCTATCAACTGCAGCGCCAGCAACATTCTGCCTTCTACCCCAATTGGAATAAAAATTCAACGACTGAATGTTGACTCGCCGTTTGGCTTGTAATGCAATTTTCCCAGCTGCACACATCCTTGTATTTCTCTTTTTTGTTTTTGTTTATAATATACTTGTATATATGTGTGATAGACTTTTTTAGTTTGTATGTATGTGTACGCGATTAATTATAAGCACCAACTTTCGTTGCTTGGCTAGATGATTGTGCGTCAAATTTGGTCATATGCAGACAAGCTCATTCAACACCAATGTAAATAGAGGTTTTTGAAAAAGAAAAACCAAAAGAATTAGAGTCGACTTTGGAGCTTTTGAATTTTTCGCCTAGTTTTCAAATCCGTTTATAGAGTTAATGTTGTTTAGCAACTCTTCATTCTAAAATTCATAAAATTCTTAAAGTTCTTAAAATACAAAGACTGCTTGGTATTCGACATCCTCTCGTTCTCCCGCTCTCATCGGAAGTTAGGTATGTTGGAGTGATATTTGACTCCAAACTCCACTGGAAGCTACACATTGAAAATCGGGTAAAGAAGGCCAATATAGCCTTCTACTCCAGCAAATCTATGTTCGATAGAAAATGCTGTGCATGTACAACGCAGTGGTTTTGCCAATTTTAACGTATGGATGCCTGGTTTGGTGGGAAGCTCTTCGGAAGGGCTATAATATCACTAAACTGGGGAGGGTGCAAAGGACTGCATGCATTGGCATCACCGGAGCATGTAAAACTTGCTCTTGAGGAGTGCCAGACCGGGACTTCAACTATTTCACCTAACTACCTACTCCCTGGAACACCTTACAAGGCTAGATTTTACTATGTATTACCGAGCTATGAGTCCTTACTGCGCCTTAGCTGGATAGTACTGAATCTTTATGAGGGGCTGTATGAGCTTCACGGCGACATAAACATACCACACCTTATAAAGATACGGCTACGGTATCCATTTTGAGCTGTTAGCACGTGAAAGGAACGACTGCCGCGTTTTGTTGAACTTGACCAAAGTCGGGAAAGCAGTTATAGCACCAATCAAGAGGAAGAAAAAGTTCCTAACTTTTAACCATTTCAAAAAGAGGACAAAACTGTGCGACTGAAGAAAGTTTGCTAAATCCGACAATCGGATAAATGCTATCGAGAGACTGAATAGATGTCTGTTCCATCTCCACAGTTGAGCTTGAAGCGTTCTGTGAAAATATATGCTCTGAAGCGTACCGTAAATAGTCTTTCCCTCAACTCCTCTCGCGTGCGAAACAAAGTCCTCCTTAAAGCAGTAGACCATTAAAATAATAATACCCGATTACTCGCGGATTTTTGGGACATTACAAGAGTGTGGTACAGTTTCATATTTCAATATCCACTCTGAAGCAAGAAATCTATACCAAAAGTTCCAGAAGCTACGAGGGGTGCCTTTTATATTTCGGGATTTGGCAACCCTGGTGTTGCAATCTGGCAACTGACAGCTGTATCGCAAAGTTTGACATTTTTTGGCTTTTACGTACTCAGAATGATTTGAAATACCAGCGCTATTTGTGTTGTTTACAGTAACTTAAAAGATTCATCTCGCTCCAAAAATAGAATTAAATCGTGAACATTTTCGTGCGATTATTTTTTACAACTTTCGACGTGGATTAACGTGCATTAACAAAGCAAATGGTCGGCTGTTTTTTCGGAAAAACTGGAAATGTCGCAACCGTACCACTAGAACAACGCAGAACAGTAAATTCTGAGTCGTACACAGCCATTTGTTTGCCAGTTGTCTTGCAAGAAATTAGGAAAACCAATCGCCGAAGACGGATCACTCTTCACCAGGACAATGCGAGCTGTCACACATCGGCTCAAACAACTGCATTTTTGAGCACCCAAAACATCGAATTAATGAGTCATCCGCCGTATAGTCCTGACTTGGCACCGAATGACTTCTTTTTATTCCCGTACGTAAAAAACAAACTGAGAGGTCAACGTTTTTCGACACCTGAAGAAGTGGTTGCGGCATTCAGAATGGATGTTTTGGAGCTACCTCATTCAGAGTGGCAAAAGTGCTTCGAAAATTGGTTCAAACGCATGCAAAAGTGTATAGATCTTCGTGGTGAATATTTTGAAAAACAATAAAGTGATTTTCGATGATTAAAATTTGTTTTTGCTCTCTAATCCCGACATATAAAAAGCTGAATAAAGCGTTGACAGCCATAGCGCCTGTCAGCGTTGGCATGAGCTTCTAGCTTTCGCAATACATGGAGCAAAATAGATTTGGTATTTGGGTAAAACTGAAAAACAAATTGGCTAAGAAAGTCTAATGATTGCCGTATTCCCATTTTGATTATGGGCATGTAAGCTAAAAACTTTCAAGCCGTTTTTCTTAGTATTGCGATTTTTTGGATTATGGCGCTATTGAAATAGATGAGCGATATGTACGTAGCTATATTTGCGGATGTGAAAACATACTTCTTCATTTTCAACGCAATTTTCCCCCGTTTCAGTTATTTTTTTGTTCGTCTTGCCCAAGCAAAGCGTCAACCAAACAAAACTGAGATATTATCCTTAGCGCACATCAACTTCATAACAACCTCCATCGTCGTCGTAACCACTACCAACCGAGATGCATTTCAAGACTCCGCTTGCAGATTACGACGAACTTATTATTCTTGCACTCGCACTCACGCAATCGAGGAAGCGCTAACTTTCTGCCAAATGCAAATGCACCGTCGTCAGCTTAGCCTGCTTTTCATCAACTGTCACCGCTTTTGACCTGCCACCATTTCTCCTCCATTATAGCTGACATGCAAGACAATGTGGTTATTGTTGTTTCTCTCATATTGCAGAACTTGGCAAAAATTAAATTTCACTCCTTCGTTGACTCTCATTGTATCAATGTCACTATGACGAGGCCACAGTCACATCTATGACATGTTTTTCATTTTTAAGAACTAAGTACAGGGTGGTGCATTCAGCTATTTGATATTTTTTTTACTTTGACAGCTGAAGAAACATGACATGACGCGTTAGAGATTCAGTTTTGACATTTACAAAATGTGTCGCTTTTCGCTGGAACAAAGTTGAGAAATATTAAAATTGATTTCGTTCGACTATTTTTTACAAAAGTTCTGTTAGGGATTAATACTACGCTAGACCTCTAAAGACGGTTAACGAGTTGAAACAAGGAATCGAAGTTGTCATTAGTGAGACAAGTGCCGACACCCGCGTAGATGTGCTGAAAAATTAAAATTGCCTCCTCTAAAGCCAGCCGCCATTTGAGTGGAGACGTGTTCCCAGATTGCCGCATTCGAATGAAAGCAGTTCATCAGCAAATGTTCCTGCATAGTTTTTTTAAATCCAGTTAAAAGAAATTCCAGCTCCAGATGAACCGCCCTGTATTTTGCGCGATTCTCACTTGTTATCTATTTCTTCGTTCTGGCTTGATGCAATTTTCGGGTATCGCACTGCTTTTTGCGCGATTTTCTGCATTTTTCCGCAGATAATAGCACGATTTACTAAGGACTCGAAATAAGTCAGTTTTTGTTTTTGGAATTTTTGAAATGTTATACTTTTACTCTAGTTTAAGTTAGCTGGGTGCCTAGCAAGCAGTTGGCTGTCTCGAAGAGTGTTCACAAATGAGAAGAGACAAGCCCGTTTTGACATTAATTTCATTTTTGTTGGTTCCCTTTGCCACATAAAAGTTATACACACCAGAAAAGTGATGATATTATAGTTTCTTTACTTCACTCACTATGGTACATACAAATATACGAGGTATGGCTGTGAAATATTAAAATTGAGACTAAGTATCGTTGCCAAAATCGAGCTTCAGCTATTTACCGTAAAGTCTTCTTTGTGGCACTCTGTATCTCTCACTTCTGTAAACAAATCAATCTTTGTGCGCGCACAAATTGATTTGATTTGATTGATTTTTTTTTTTGCATTCATAGAAAGAAAATGTAACAAAAATGTTTAAAATTCTTTTAAAATACCACATGAAACTTGGAAAAATCACTACCGAAACCCAACTTAAGGTCAACCGATCAGTCAGTATTACAATTTTTACAATCTTCTTAAACTTCGTGAAAAAATAAGAAAAAACTGGCTGAACTATGGACAAGCAGCTCATGTTTCCTCCATCAAGACATGGCGCCGGCTCAATCCCCTCTGTCTTTTAATAGGCTTACAGCCAAATATAACACAGCGCGCTGTTAAACCTTCCACCTTATTGGTTGGATCATCTCGTATCGGCATGAACCGAACCGGTCAATGCGTGACTGCAAGTCAACCAGTTCAACCCAACCAAGACTATTTAAAGACAATCTGATTTAAAGAAAATTATTACATTAGCGCTGCGGAACTTTCAGCACTGTTTCAAGCAATAGAATATTCCCAAGTAGCCATCGGAAAATTATGTATCACAGCGTCACACAGGGAAAATAAGTCAACTAATTGTGAAGCATAAGTCACTTAGGTAGGTAGGTAAAATGGTTGAAGTGCCGGTCAGGCACTCCTCAAGTAGCACTATATGGCTGTTTTGATACCATTATGAGACCTCCAACAGGAAGATATCTACAGCCAGCCAGAGCCGTTAATATAATGGAGGTGATTGATTGGATCTAGGTTGGTGCACTGCCCCAGGCTGTCGAAGATAGGAGCGCCCAGTGACCTTAGTCGTCTTTACAGAGAAAGTGGTCAACAATCTCATTCTCTGAAAGGTCCCCACAGCTTCTGCAATGGGGGTTAAATGGTAACGCTAGCTTTTCCACGTGTGTGCCGATCGTCCAGTGACCGGTAAACACGGCTACGAGTTTGAAAATTGAATGTCGAGGAGTCCAAAGGACTTTCTGAGTCCTTCGTATATCGTATTAGGGCCAAGGGCTTTCGAAACAGCGCTTTCTTTTCTGCGCTTTCCCGAGAAATAATTTGTGCAGTTCCTCTTTAACAACTGTCAAGGGGATGTCGATGATCGGGTAGGAGGTCTCTGAGGCCAATTCAGTCCCCTTTCTGGCAAGCTCATCAGCAATTTCATTTCCCTCTATGTTCCTATGTCCTGGAACTCAGATCAGAGAAATGTTACCTGCACACCCAAGGGATTTGATCTCTTCTTTACAGGAGTTAACTAGTTTCGTTCTGCACCATCGCATCGTCAGAGCCGTAATCGCGGCTTAACAATCGGAGAAAATGTTAATATCTCCTTCGTTCCGCGTTCCCATCTTGGAACCGTCAGTGAAGACGGAGGTGCAAGCTTCGGTACAGATTTTCCCCTCAATCCAATCCTGCCTATTGCGAAAGATTGCGCTAGCACGATAGGTAACTTAGTATTGAATAAAATAAGCAAAATGAAAAAAAAGAAACCAGATTAATGAAAAATTTTAAGAAACAATGAAAAACGTTGGCCCAAACAGCAGAATTAATGAGGTGCTCAAAGAAAAAAGTTTTTAATGCTATTCACAACGTACCAAAAGCTGAAACTCGGAGAATAAAACGTTAATTTCTGGCTTTCTGAGAAAGCTTACGGGCATTTTATAAGCCATTTGCAGACTGCGAAGTCATCTGCGTAGATTAAACATGACCGAAGAGACTCCAATTCACTTTCTCCTTTAATGTAGCGCTATAGCTCGGAGAAGCTTGAAACGCCTGGGGTCTCGCCCATCTGCAGGCTGAAGAAAAGCACAACGCTTAGTCCAACCCAGCTCTGTCTTACATAAGTTTAATAAGGGAACCTATTCTGGATGAGATACTGTGATAAGTAGAGTGCGCAAAAGGCTATGAAGTCGAAGTGCAAACCTCTAATAAATATAAATCTAATCTAAAAGGTTTCAATTCGCAAGAAAAAAACATGTGCGGACGGATAAAACAAAAATAAATATGCGTGGATCTGATGGAATGCAATGTGTTCGACCAACCGCAAGTACAGAATTTTATCCCAGATATACAAAAACAAAAATAGGAAAGCACGGTGCCAAATCAATAATAGTGTGGGAATGCTCTTCGTAAGTAAGAGTAAATCCAATATTTTAGATAAAACATAAAATGTGTGTGATGGACAATGTGGAATTTTTGGATGCGCTAATGCTTCCCTATACAAGATAGGTAAGGTCACTAAGATGCGAGTTTATGCAGGCTAACAATCCGAAGGATTCATCAAAATTAGAAAAGGAGTGTTTTGAAAAAGAATGTTTTAGAGTGGCCGTTGCAGTCTCCTGACTTAAATCCAATTGGGCTTCTTTGGGCGGAACTGAAAAGGTATTTAATAATCGCGACTTTAAAAGACTTGGTACTATATTTCTCCGGATAAATGTTTAAATTTAAAGAATTCATTGCATCAAAGATCTAAAGAAATCATAAAATAAGCAGGAGGTGCTCTGTCACTGTAAGAATGTTACATTCCGATGAATTGCCGCAAACACAATTCACACTGAGGGGTCCCAAGGAAAGCAGGCAGAGTCGAAATTAGAGTGATGAGTCGAAATTTAATGTTTCCGGATCAGATGGCCCTCTAAAAGTTTGGCGAAAAGAATACAGAACTGAATGAAAAAAATCGTATTCCCACCATTAAACATGGATAAGGAAATGCAGTGGTTTGGGCGCGCAAAGTTGCATCTGGAGTAGGACAAATGGTTTTTATTGATGACCTAAACATCTATATTTAAACATTTTGAAGAATAACTTGCTTGATAGTACCGTTAAACTTGGACTGGATGCCAAAACACTCATCTTATCTGGTGCAAGAATGGCTTATTTACCGCTTCAAACTGCACCTCAATCACCGGATTCGAACCCAATTGAGCACAGAAAGCACAAAATAACATCAAAGGCATGATTAAAAAGAGCTTGAAGTGATGAGTGGGAGAAAATTGCAGCTAATGAAACCAAGGTATTGGTAGAAAGTATGCAACGAAGTTTGGAAGCAGTTATTAAAGCTAAAGTCGGGCTAAAAAAGTCCTGAATACTTGTTTTTTCTATTATTTTTTTAATAAAATACTCTTTACACGGCTATGTACGAAAAATATTTTTGCATAAAATTGTGCCTTATTTCTTTACTGCCTTAAGTTCTCTAACTTCAGAAATGAATTTGGAAGTTTTTGTTTCTTAAATATTGAATAAATATGTCGAATAAATCCAAATTCTGTTCTTTTGTATAAATCGTGCTAAGTATTAGGTGTACCTGTTTACAAACTGTGATGCACGAATAAATTGTGTGACTGTATATATATGTATTAGGGTGGGTCATATTTTTACAGCATAGCTTCTAACAGGTTCGAGTTTTACTGATTAACATATTCTAGAAAAAAATCTACTAGATTCCAACTCTAAAGCCCATTTCGAGTCCCAAATTTGAAAAGAAACTATCTACCTAAGCGAATACGAAATTAAAATTAATATTGGTCAAAGTATTATAAATGTTATTTGTTTTTAATACAAAATTGAACTTAGGAATTTTTTTGTATGAAGAACTTATTTCTGGGAGACATTTTTCATTCTAAGAACTACATGGGGGACCCAAAAAGCAAATTTATATGTGATTTTCTAATATTGCCTGAATGGAATTTTTTTGGTTTTTTTTTATAGTAAATCAAATTAAACTTGGAAAAAATAAAAAATAATTAAATTATTCAATACTTCAAAAATTTATTTTAATATTTTTTCCCCCTCCATAATTTTTTTTACGTACTAGGTTGTTCAATAACTTCTGTGGTTCAATTAGAAAATCTCGATTTTATAATTTGAAATACACTTTATTATTCAGTATAGTCTCCCTGCACATCAATACACTTGTTTCAATGGGATTTCAATGGATGGATTCCATTCCAGTCCAGTTTTTTTCTTTTGCAAACTGGCTCTTTTTTCGCGATTTTTTTTCCTTCAGCTCGTCTAAAAGATAACAATAATATTCAGAATTTATTGTTTTGCCAGTTTGCAAGTAATCCATAAGCAAAATTCCTTTCGCATTCCAAAAAACTAGTGCTAATACCTTTTTGGCCGATTTCTGGACCTTGCAAAATTAAAAATGGAATCACTGCACTAAGCATTGTCCATAATAGAAAAAAAATGTAATGATACTAAATGGCTGCTAAAAAAAATTAATTGACAGATTGCAATGAAACCTTACATTCGTTCATATGAAAAGCGTACGAGCAGCAACGCCCTCTCCTATCGAACCGCAAGTATTTCGGTTTTGGATCGAATTTATTTTTAACAGGAGTTGCATTTTTTCTGCATCTTCATTACCATAACTACCTCACAATTTTCATATTTATTAAAAATAGTTTCTTTTAAAATTGGAGGGCTCAAAATTTACTTTTGAACTGAGCTCTACTAGACTTTCTTTTTTATAATTCTGTGTAGAATCCGTATCTGCTATGAATAATGTCGAGAGAAATCGTTCCTTACTAATAGGGATACCCTAGTATGCATATCTTTTTCTCTCTGAGACAACCTTTTGAATTTTTATTGTTGTGCTTATCCTACTCCTGGGGTATATTAGAAACTAAATACTTAACAAAGGAAAATCTGTAAGCAAAGAAAATAAGGAAAATGCACCAAAAAGTCTTCCGAAATCCTACACAAACTATGCTCTTTGCACCAATACCCACACACACACACACATACATATACCCACACAAACAAAAGGTCAGTTAGTTTGAGGAAACAAAACCATGTTGTTGAATTTTCATGGCATTTCTAATTTTTCTCTTCAATAGGAGAAGAACAGAAAAGGATCGCACACAAACATATAGCACACAAAGCGACACCCACATAACTCACACAATTAAATAAAATGAGGAATGGTCCAACTTTATTGGTAAGTTTACAATGTCAAAAGCGTCCAGTTTTGTTCGAAATGAAATGCGAAATGTTATATTCAACTCACAAATACGCAATAAAAGAAGGAAGCAACAAAAAAAGTTCGTAATAGAAAACAGTTCAGCAAAGTGTCTGCACAATCGAAATGAAGAAAGAATAATCAAATAAAATGTTTAGAGTGTGGGGGTTCAATGTGACATAATAAACCTGATAATAGCGTTGAGAACTTTGATAAATTTATTTATGGAAAGAATCATCAATATAAATTGTTGTTTTGACAAATTTTGTTTGCAAGTGATCAAATTAAATGGTGATTGGTTGGAAGTTTTCTGCTATTCTATTTATTGATTTTAAATACTTCAACTAAACGTCCAACGTGGAGATTAATGACTTGGTATGAAATGAAAAAGGAATACTTACAGCAAAATAATTTATTGAATTGAAAGCAATTTAAGTTTAAGAGTAGTTCTTCATTAACCCCGCATAGCCACAGATATTTTTTAAGCCTTATACGGAAATTTAGACGATTCGCCTGCCCTGAGTTTAAATGTAATTTCTGGGAGCTGCTATGCAACTGAAAGTAGTAAAATGATTAACTATAAAAGTCCATATTAAAATTCCAAATTACCAAATTGAATTTTGATAACTACTTGTTTTATTTGTATGAGTAAAGACCAAGTAATAATATTTAAATAAGAAATCAAGTAAAATTTAAAATTAAAAAATTAGTAAAATACATGGTGAAACAAGCGTCAGAGCTGGGACTAAGATTCAACCAGTAGCCAACTGTTAGCAAATTTGACAGAATCAGCTGATTGTCTGACGCAACAGGGTAAAAATCTGCGATTATGTTGTTGACATACGACTTATGTATTAAACAGTATTTTAACCACGTCTATTTTTCCTCTTTCCTCCATCTCATGGTGTCTTCAGACTAATCGCAATACTTGAGCGCATAATGCATGCTCAGATACATTATTTTCTGAGTCGAAATCTGCTGGTCCATCGGTACCAATCTGGTTTAAATCCAATCGAAGTTGTATGACGACGCTAACAGGGTATCGAATGACATCAGACTCAGCTATAGCAATGGTCAATTAACTTTATGATATTCTGGATCATTCTAACGCTTTTACCACTGTTAATCACGAACTTGTCGCCTTGAAATTTAGCAACTTTTTTAACTTCTCGTAGACAGCATTACATTTAATAAAGTAATAATATAATAAAATCATACCTCAGTGATCGCTCGCAAGCTGTTTGTGCTAGTGACAATATATCAAACTATATACGTAACTATATGTATACGCAGATGTATGGTCCTATTGTATGGATGTGGAATGTATGCCAACTGTGATAGTTTGTGTCGTAATAAATCTAATATCCTCTACAACATCGCCAGATACGCGTATTGCGTAAATCGTCGTGATCGCATATCAGTTTTTGCATTAAAAATATTTTATGTAAAATTTGGGGATTTATTTAAAGTAAAATGCATAATGCTGCTTCACAAATTCATTAACTCTAGTGAGCTCAAATACCTTGCCGAACGAATTCAATTCAGTAGATCGCTACCATCAATTAAGCTGCTTAGTGTGAAATACACTTGTCTTGTATCTGAACGTCAGTTAGTCGTTTTTGCTGTTCGTCTTTGGAACGTTCTTCCACAAAAAATCAAAACCATTCACACCTGGGCTGCTGAACAGCAAAAAAAAAAAAAAAAAAACAAAAAAGACACAGTTACACATTGCATCAATGGCGCCAGCAAGAGGAAGCAGGCTATCGCGGTAATAGCGTAGACACACCAAATTTAGCGAAGTCCTCAACCATCTGTGTCATCCTTCTGGCAGAAAAATGTTAAACACAGATGGCGCTCTAAACAGATAGAAGGCGTTGTTTCTAAGCAACGACAGATGGGTAATCCCACTATTTAGGACTGGTAGCGGCAGTCTAATAGTCTACCCTGTCAGAAAGCAAGAAAAAATTAAAGAAATCAACGCAAGACTTAGTCTTGTTGAGGCCCTATGCTCCCGAGGAAAAAAAATTAAAATATATATATATATACGTGTGATATACGACTACTGGGGAACCGTGCACTAAATACTAACTTATGTTGGAAATTCCCAATTTTTGTTTAAAAAAGACCCAATCAATGTTTCTTCTAGTGTAGCATCACTGACGTATGTTATAAAAAAGCACATATTGACGGCGCTTCTACGAGAAAAAGAGTTTCGCATCTAGTCGTCTATGGTATGAACAACAACTGAAATGAACAGGCAGAATTCTGCTGTCAAATCCCCACATGGTGAAAAAAAAGAGGTTGTCTGTAAAGTCGGTTTACTGACGATAGTTTAACCTGACAACGTCATAAGAAAATATTGATGGAATGGTTGCAATTTGCAAAACAAAATTTTAATTTTATTTGTTTGATAGATATTTGGAATGGAATTGCAATGGAATAGGTCAAGTTACATTTACACAAACGTGAAAAATGACGAAACATTTATCAAATTCATGAAAGATATGTTCAATTTCGATTGTGCATCACACGTTAATAAGAAAACAACACTTGACTTTTTCAAGACACATTAAACTCGAAACACTCCTTTTCATTTCCTACTTTTTCTATTATCGTCCTATTCTCAACAGAGAAATGGTTCGTTACCATACACACAGGAAGAAGGCATATGCAAATACAAGTATGTGAATTTATATACAAATGCGCATATACATACATATACATATATGCTCACTCAAGTAGGACAGAGCCAGATGTCGAACGTTGCCGAACGCGGGGGCCGATTGTGCTCTTTGTCGTTCGTTCCGCGCTCTCGCTTGCAGTTCAAGCCCATTTGCTTGCGTACGGAATAGATTCGTATATTTGATATGTCCATATGACTTGTATGCATCTTTACATATAGATTTGTTCTTTTTGAAAATTGCGTGAAATTGTATATGCATATGCATATTTATATACATATCGCACCCTAAATACAGAAGGGTCACAACTCAAAATAGGAACGAGACGTTATCAATAAAACGGTCCGCGGATGACATATGGCAAAAATAAATTTTCTTTTTTTTGGTAGGACTGTTATAAGCTTGCATGGCAAATTTCAGCGTGATATGTCACATAGTTTGTTTTCTGTGCTACTGTAAACAAGTCAAGCTCGAGTGTGGAAAATTTTGAGTTGTGACCCTTTTGTATTTAGGGTGCGATATACATATTAGTATACAACATATCTTATAAGGTATATGGTAAATATTACCTTACATTTTTTTATTAATTAAATTAATAATAATAACATTAGAACAACAGGTATTATTAACAAACTTGGTTTTATTTTAAATTCTTCAAGTAAATCAAATTAATAATAATCAATAAGAAGGCATATGCAAATACAAATACGTGAATTTATATATGTACGTATGCGCATATACATACATATATACGCTCACTTAAGTAGGAGAGAGCAAGATGTCGAACGTTGCCGTTCGTTTGCTTTGTTCGTTCCGCGCTTTCGCTTGCAGTTCATTCAAGGTAACGGCAATGAGCAAGGTAACGACAAATGAGCAAGGTAACGACAAATGAGCAAGGTAACACTAATGAGCAAGGTAAAGACACATTTTTTCGTGCGTGCAGCCGGCTTAATCGAATTATAAGACGTTATCACGTCAAAAAACGGAGAAAAAAGCATGAGCGAAGACTGCATCATCGCTCATGCTTCATTCTCGCTTGCACAAAGACTGATTGGACGAGTTTTGAATATGTGTAAAATGAGCGGGCAGAATTCTACTGCCGAGTATCCGGTGTAAATATGATCAAAGTTGTTTTTGGTCAATTAAATGTATGATGAATCCATTTCTTTTATGAGAAAATTCATTATGACGCTATTTCGCTTAGGCAAAATAATCGCGAAAACTTACCGAAACTTTGGAACTTCGCGATCGGTTTTAAATTTAAAAATTAACTCAAAAAATATATTCTTGGATTAAGTGAAACAATATTTTGTTTTAATATCAGACTTTGCAAGTTCCGCTGGTAACTTTTATTTTTACGATATATTTATTTATACACATAAATATGGGCATACTCGTATATGAAATTTGCTTATATGGTCCATAAAATATGTTATATGTTTTTTATATAATTAAAATAAATATTAATTAAAATTTATTTTTTGAACTATTCGCAGTTTGTTTCATATAAGTAGAAAAATATTTTTTTGCTACTATTTTTATCAAAAAGGATCTAATTTTTTCTCATATCCTCACATCCTTAAATGCAAACTTTTTTAAGGGAGTGTTAAAAATCGAATATCATAAGTGAGCAAGCTTTCAATAATTGAATCATGAGCGAAAGTTTTTCGGGAATCAAAAAAAAATGTCCCAAAAATTTTTAACAAAAAAATTAACTTTTCCCAAAATTGGGAAATAACTATTACCAACCAGAAGATAGAAAATCCGCTAAAAATGCACAAACCCAATTTGTATATTTTTAGATTTTTATATTTTTGTCTTCCAACATTTCTCATTTTCTTTCCACTATTCTGTAATATTTCTTTCAATTTTATTTGATTAAATTCTTTAATAAATATACACATACCGAGAAAAAAAAACTTAGTTTTCAAATGAAGCATTACTTCAAAAGTGCTATTAATATTCTGGGCTTCAGAATTATCGCTTCCTTTGGTGGGCAGTATCAAACAGACAGAGATTAAAAGGACACAATTACTACAATGGGAAAATGGAGTTATATTTTTTAAATATAATATTTATTTCTGCAGCTGATAGCTAAATTGTCGCACATTAAGTTTAATGTGAATGCGATGACAGCTATTAAAAGCCATAAACACAGACATACATACACACTTATGTAAAATAAATACCCTGCAGGGAAATCTGCATTACTACTATGAATGCAATACTTTCGAAACCCTCAAATGCAATTCAGAACTTCCCAGATTTACTTCAAAATAGTAAGTTACTTGTTAGAAATGAAGAAATATTCTTCAGAATATTGGAATGCAACTCAGAATATTTTTTAGAAGCATATATGCGGCCGCCGTCATCGAATGGGTTGGCGCGTGACTACCATTCGGAAGCGCGTAGGTTCAAATCTCCGTGCACGAAACATCAAAATAATTTAAAAGTTTTTTCTACCAGCTTCGCCCTTCAGCAGACAATAGCAAACCTCCGAGTGTACGAGTATTGCTGTCATGAAGAAACTTATTCTGAAAAACAGCTCCAGATACATATCTGCTGCTCGGGGTCGCTCAGCCTAAAACTGTAGGTTCTTCCAATTCGTACAAGGCTGGGTTCAATAAGGTTGAAAGACTTTTCTGCTTTACGAATTATTAAGCAACCTCGTAAGGTCCCTTAGTGAGCTGATCGTGTAGTTTCAGCTAAGGTGAGCTGAGTCTGGTGAAAGAGTCACAGTGATACACTTTACTGTTTCCTGGTCCTCGTCGCACCACCTGCGTGGAACAAATCTTGTTTTGCTTTAATGTGGAAACTATTCCTGTGATGACGGTCTTATTAAGATCATGGAGTATTTGGCTTCCCTTGCTAATACGGAATAAAAAATGACTTTTCTTTCACCTTCTCTTTTTATCTTGAAATGTTCGCCCTCCTCCAGATGCCTACATAATTTCCCCCCAACGGATCCCCACTTCGAAGAAGGTCAGAATACCTTAATATCTGCATTTTGTCCCAGTTGCAAATTTTTCTCAGTTGTATTTTTCAACTCCAAAAACAAAATCCACCTGATGCATCCTGGTAAGTTCTGAGTTCTACATCTGATGTTGTTACATACGATATAAAAAAAGGATTATGTTACCGAAGCAATGAACGTAAGATCTCAAAGCATTCGTGTTTTATTCGTGCATCATCAACTAATGCGACAGTAGCAGTGGCATGGGAAGAAGTAAGCTCAAATTCGTACTTCTCAGGTGTCTTTTCTCAAATGCGAAGTTTAACGCCTGTTCGGAACTATTAAACACCGATGAAGTGTATATCTCATCAGTGGAATTTAATCAGTTCCACAAAGTGGCATACAATTAATCATCCTATCAAAACATTCATACTTTTAGCAATTTCGAAATAGACAGCAAAATGATATAAACAGACAAGATAAAGTGAAGGTAAAGATTTTCATCACTCAAAATCATTTTATTTTTATTTGGTAAAAAAGTGATTCAAAAACGAAGTTGGATTGACTGTTAGAAAAAGATTTCAGCGCGAGAGAATTGAAACCTTCGCGACATTACTTGCATTCAAGGTTCCAAAATCACTGAAAGCTGGACAGTTCGGTATCAGTATTGTTTCCTGCTGGGTTATCTTGCAGACCCATCAAAGAAAGTAAATGTGTTTGTGTGAGTGCACTGATGTAATTTTAGCTCTAATTGACGTAATCACATCAAAAGGTAATTCAATATAGTTTTTTTTTGCATCAAACCATAAAGCTAATCGATTACTAACATATAAGTGAAGCAATTAAGAGGGTTTAAAATTTTCATTATTGTATTATTACTATTATTTTTTTTATGGTCAAACAAGCAAATGTTATTTAAGATAAAGTAGTACACACAAGATTATTTATTGAACCCAATCTGGGTGACATCAATTTTTGTTATTTTTCAAAAAAAAAACCGCAGAAAAAGTCTGCATTCAGTTTTAATTTCTACAAAATTTGTAATGTTTGTCATGCAAAATTTTTTTTTGGTAATTTTTAATAAAAATATAGTTCTTACTATAAAAAAAACCATGTAAGTCAAAGTCCCAAAGTTTCAAAAAATTGTCATCAAAATTAAATATTTTTATTTCCGAGTTTTTAAGAATTTTTTGAAAATAAAATACAGTTTTTAGCTTAATCAGTTATAGTACAAATGTGAACTGGGTAAAACCTCGTATGGATTTTTGATATTTTGTAGAGTTGCAGCTGGCGCTTTTTATAAGATTAATGGAATAAGAATGGAACATCTTATTGTCCTGCTCTGATGTTTTTTGTTGCTATCATATTTCTAAAAGTCAAATGGATGAAATTTGCTTAAATAATATTCCGAATATTCCTCTTATTAGTAGAAGGCGTCAGAAACTTTACACCACGGTAGTTTAGCTTTACAACGTTAACTTGCAAAATTGAAGAATCTTAGAATTTTATTTAAAAAAAATCAAGTCACGCTACTCAGAAATTTGTTTCGACAAATTTCTTCGCAGAAACTATATTCTCGCAATGAAAGAGAGTATCAAATCAAATACAAAGTCCTTTTGACATTTTCTTCCAATTTTTCTGTTCCAATTTTATTGCTGAGAGTTATTCACCCGATTTTGCCCAGTACATTAGCTTCACTTTAAATTTTAGTTCGTTTACCCTTTCTACTGTTAATGCAATTCTGGAATTGACAATCTTAGAGCGTCTGTAAAAACTGATATTGGCGGGATTTCAGTTTTTTTACTGAAAAATTGTACCCCTTAATTTTACTAGTACAAATAATTTTAAATTTATCATTATCTTTTAGAATTATTGCACAGGGACACTCGAAGTGTAACCAATTAAATAGGTCATAAATTTAATTTAGAAAATTATTTTTCGCGGGCAATGGCTTTTTCCAACGCCTCGAGGCTGGTGAAACTTTTAGTTCGAACTTTGCTCTCCGAAATGGCCTCAACAGAATAATCCATCGGATTCGCGTCTGGTAAATTTGAGAGCTATTGTGTGGACGTTATGAAGTTCGTAACGTTCTTTTTTAGCCATTCTTGGTTCACTCGAGCTTTGTGAGACGTTCCGAGTCCTGTTGAAACGTCCATGGTCTGCCACCGAAATGTTTGTCTACGCACGTCTTCAAAGCAACCTCCAGAATACTTTCGCATTTTCCTTGACGCCAGGTTTTATGAAAACGATTGGAGTGCGCCCATCTGTGGCCCAAATCATTATCTGTGGCAGAAGCTACCGATGACTCAAATTCTCGTATGAATGGTCGGTCAAATGAACCCTATCACTTTGGGAGTTTACGAATTGCTCAATTTGAAAATGGTTCAAAAAACAAAACTGTATTTAGACTTTTTGAGTTTAATTAGACTGTAGAAAATTCAAAGTTTACCTCAATTAGCCCAATTCACAAGGAAGGCAGTAAGAATGGCTTGTAATTGTAGACCTATTTCTAAGTTATCCACTGTGTCAAAACTCTTTGAGAATACTACATCATTAAAGGCAGGAAGTATTTCGCGTCAAAATTTATGATTTTGCCAAACCAGTATGGCTTTGTTACTAACCGGTCACAGTTTTGAATCTTGCTGTTTTTAGCAATTACTGTATTTCGTATTTTTCCGATGGACCTTTATTCACTGCGCTATGTCTATGCCGTCGTAAAGCTCATACATCAAATCGTTCTATTACCTGCGATACACGCCGTCGCACAGTGCGGCCGATTCCCAAAAAGCTGGCCAAAAGTCGAAAAAAAAAGTTTCTAGATAGAGTTTTTTTGTCTTTGGGTTGGCTACAGTAATGCCTTGAGTAGTGAAAACCGTTCATAGCAACGTCCTGTACCCTAAGTATCCTCTGTATTTTCAGTCGCAACGTGGCCTTCGTTTGAGCATCGTATTACTGTCGATGAATAGTGAAAGTTGTACACATTTGAAAGATTTTGTAATGGAGTAAATTGAATAAAACTAAATGGAATCATCTTCGGAAGGTTCGTAAAATACGAGAAATCTTTAGTACATATCAATACCTCGACACAAAATTTTTAGCTGCAGCAATACGTAGATCCTTTTTTTGCAATTTTTATTATAAAATTTGAGTTTTCAAACTGTATAGTAATACAACGCCGTCATATGCTGCTTTGAAACCTATTAAAGGTTACTCAAAAAAGTTATGGTTACTGAATAAAACAAGATTCAGCTGCTGCCACTTGCTACCTTGCGACCCCGAAAACATATAAATTTACATGCATCTTGATTATGTTCTAGAATATACGCTATTTCACGTGAGGGGGTGGTCAATAGGGGTGGAAGGGGGTGGATTTTCAAAATTTTAAGATCAAATTCGCAATCAGCGACCCCGACAACCCGCGAGTAAGAAATTTTGAATCAATTACTTAATTTTTTGAGTTTTGGCCAGCTTTTCGGGAATCGGCCGCACTGTGCGTCGCTGACATTTAAAAGTCCAAAAATCTTCTGCAGAATCTTTCTCTCAAACACTCGAAGCGTCGCTTCATTGGATGATGTCATCGTTCAAGCTTATGCGCCATACGTTAGGACGGGCATGATGAGAGCCTTGTAGAGTGTTAGTTTTATTCGTCAATTGTCTACTTAGTCCATCATAGCACTTTTTGGCAAGAGGTACTCTCGATTGGATTTCAAGGCTGATATTTTTATCGGTGTTAATGCTGGTTTCCAGATAAATGAGGTCTCTTACATCCTCGAAATCATAACTGTCAACAGAGATAGGAGTGCGCCGACTGACCCTTAAACTCTTAAATCAATATGTATGTACGTCTTCCGCTCGATCCAAATTGGAAAACGCTACTTTCATTTGGCAACCGGATCCAAAAAACGTTCCACATTCATAGAGCTCGTTTGCTAAAGTCTTTGGTGGTAAGAAGATCAGTCCTCTAGCTTTCATTTGTTCTTGACGTCATCAAGGGCAGTATTGACTGCTCATTCCATTTAGAAAGTATTAATTGCAATATATAAATTAATAAAACAATTATTTTAACGGCCAAGAGCCGGAGCGGATATTTATTTTAGCGACCTGTCGGAGGAGCGCTGTATATCCAAACTGATTTCTTAATCCATAGAATATTTTGCTTAAGGGGTTACATCTAGTTAGAATTTTCAAAAAATCGATTTTTTTTTTATTTCATTTTTGTAATGTACATATATTTAAGTAAACACTATGAAAATTTCAAGTCATTCCGAAGATTATTTTTGAAGTTATACGCATAAATGTAACGACGCGTCAGAGCACTTTAAATTAGCAGGCCGGCGTTTAACCTTGTTTTTCTCAAAACTGTGTTTTGAAAGTCGGTGACCACGATTTCTCGGAAACGGCTAAACCGGTTAGTCTGAAATTTTTACACCGGCTTCTGAACTATATTTTCTAGTACTTAATCGAAGCTTTTTTAAAACCGATAAACATTTATTTGTTTATACACAATTTAAGGCCAAAAATATTCCAAAAAATAGATTTTTTTTTTGAGAAGCCGCCATTTTGTCAATAAAGTTTTTTTTGCTTATTCCTTCGATTAATTACAAGAATATACAATACTTTAATCAAATCCGTTTGGTTTTTTCATTTAAGATAATCCACTTCGGAGATATAGTGGTCACCGTAAAACGTCTTTTTTTGGAGGGGTTCCTGGAAATCTGCTGTAGCAGCTTTAAAAACTGTTATTCTTGCAAATAAAATTTTTTTAAATATTATTCAAAGTTACCATAATATGTGTCCAAAGGCTTAAAACAATTAATTCAGAAGTTTTCTCAGGAAAATTTTTTTAAAAACCTCATTTTTCAGGGCTTCTAACTAGATGTAACCCCTTAAGCTAAAGCCAATACTCGCATCACGCCACAATGGCATGGTCGGCAAGCCGACTCAGCAAATTCTTTGGCGATAACTGAAACTCTTGCAGCAAAACAAAAGTGTCCGGTTACCGTCGCTGACCATTGCAGCTATAGCGCGCTGATACAATTTATGTTATGTCGCAATTGCGAGGGCTGTTTCTTAACTTATGAAACTTATAAATGTCTCTTACAAGTAACTAAGTGTTATTTGTTAACTACTCCCCCTTCAAGTATAAGACCGTCCTCGGCCGACCCAATTCCGGCGACGACTTCTCGTAACTGCTTTGCAGACTTCTTTGCACCGATGATTCGACAAAGAGTGAGGCCAATGTAGATTAAAGCACAGTATATGGCTCCAATGATGAATGCCACACGATAAGCTTGATCAGTTCCGGCGTTTTTCTTGAATTGCTGTATCACCTCCAGATTACGTTCATTCAAACGATGAAGGTAAGGGAGGCTGAGGATATCTTGGGTGGCAGTGATGTTCAGCAAGGGAGAATTGGCAATACCCGGGACTCTATTGCGTACGTTTTAACAAAATCGATTAATTAATAGCAAATAGTTATAATAGCAAGTTTAGTAGATTCTAATTAAAATTAACATAAGATCTCCTATGGGAGTGTTGGTGGGTTCCTCTAGCCAAATTGATTTCAAATCTGAGTGGTCCAAATGTTTGGGCTAACAATGTTAGCCTTTGCAAGAGTAATAGTAAGCATTAAATTTTGCAACTCCATCATTAGCATGCTGTTTCTAGACAGTAGTGTTTCAAATAAATGGCTAGTGTCAACTTGTGAGTTTTTGGCTATCTTGAGAATTCCGTTGACAGTGATTGTTAACTGGTTGAGCTGGTTCTGAACTCTAGTGTTTATTTCCATTTGTCTATTATTGCCTTTTTTAGCAATTTTTTTGTTTTTCTTTTTGGCTGAGCCCGAGGCCAGCAATAAGAGACCTAAACTTCACCCTCAACAGGACTGGAGAACAACATTAATTTAATTGATGTCCACAAGGACAACATAATCTTCGCCCGCAACCGGACAGGAGAAAAATTAATATGAATTAAATATAAAAAGAAAGTTTTATAAAAACTATGCCAAGTGGCTAAAAGTAAGTTGAACAACTATATCTAACTTATACGAGTTTGCCTAGTGGCTTAAAAACAGGTGTAAAAAGAACAAGGGAGTTACCTTAGGTTGTCCTTGTGGACCACCCTCCCTCTAATGAGGACCTCGGTCCCCAGGTCTGCTTCCACGGCCTTCTCATCACATAAAGGTGTGAGTTTGTTTCCGAGCCGTCGGTTGGACTATAGCAAACTTAGAGAACTTGTCGATGCAAGTTAGAAAGTATTTCCTGTCAGTGGAGAAAATGTCTATGTGTAACATCTCACCTACATGTGAGGGGATCGGTGTCCCCCCAAGCTCTGAGCATCGTCTGAGCATTTCTGATCTTTTCTTGTATTTTTTCTTGTGGCTCATCTGGGTGCGCCTGAACCACATCAACTGGTCTCTGGTCGATGACCGAATGGATCGACTGATTGTACTCAGTTGTAGCCAGTAAAATGACTTCTATGGTGTCATTTATGCCTTGAGCCGAAGCATCGGTCGTTAGATCGAATGGCTTCTTAAAATCGGGGTACCTGAGCATTACATTCTCAGATGACAAAATGTCGTGAGCCGAAGCATCGGTCGTTAGATCGGATGGCTTCTTAAAATCGGGGTACCTGAGCATTACATTCTCAGATGACAAAATGTCGTGAGTCGAAGCATCGGTCGTTAGATCGGATGGCTTCTTAAAATCGGGGTACCTGAGCATTACATTCTCAGATGACAAAATGTCGTGAACCGAAGCATCGGTCGTTAGATCGGATGGCTTCTTAAAATCGGGGTACCTGAGCATTACATTCTCAGATGACAAAATGTCGTGAGTCGAAGCATCGGTCGTTAGATCGGATGCTTACTGACTGTTCCATTTTCACCCTTCAAAATATTGGAGATGGGTCTTGCTATTGCGGCGAAGTCCCTAATGATATATTTGGCATAGGGTATTTGTCAGACACGGTTCTTTCGTTAAGTTTACGAAAGTCCATTACCAATCTCATTTTCCTATTGCCCGCTTCACCAGTGTCCTTCTTGTCTACTACCCATATTGGGTTATTGTAGGGAGAGACTGACTTTTGAATTATATAATTTTTTAGCAGATCTTTGATTTCTTTATTAACGAAATCAGCTGCTCCCATTGGATATGGGTAACGCTAAGCATAGATCGGTTTTAAGTTTAGTATAATTTTATCTTCGATAGTTTCTTTATTACTTAGATTGAAGAAAATTTCATAATTGATTTAACGTGCCAAAGCATTAAGTACGCTTGCTCTATTTTTTTCCTGCACTGGGGTTATTGCCAAAGCATTAAGTACGCTTGCTCTATTTTTTTCCTGTACTGGGGCTCTTTCCACAATATTAAACATATTAAACCTGTTTCTATTTGTATGAAGATTATTGCCCGCAATTCGATTCATCATCATCCTGAACCTTGTGGCACTTGGATCTACCTCAGTGAGGGTTGGCCACTGAATCAAACTCTTATCTTGTCGTAAGTTACTGTATGTCATTTTTATAGCACAATTTTAAACACATAGAAAGTAACACAGAGTAATTTTATTATAAATTGTTTCAACGAGCCCCCCTCTGCTCGTTTGTAGCGGCCTGTTCAGCTAAAGCATTGCTGACAGCCGACCTTATTATTTCCCTAAGCTGATCTGGATCCATTTTACCTAATGGTGGGGGACCTGCAGGGAGAAGTCTTGTAGCCGGGACTCAGTCGGAATCTGAGTCGCTAGACTGCTTGCGAGTTTTTCTATATTGGCTGACCTGTTACATGCGCAGGCCAGTGGCCGCGAGAAGTAAAACGGGCCGTCAAAAGATGGATCGAATGAACCACGAGAACTGTACGTATTGTTATAGCACAATTTTAGACACATAGAAAGTAACACAAAGTAATTCTATTAAATTGTTTTAACTAAAATTCTCAAAGCAGTCACTCTCACGTGTTTCAGAAACCTGGTTCTGATTATTGTTATTAATTACAATATGATCTGTTGCAATATAAAATACTCACAAGTATTAACTAATTTTTATAAAAAATTAAAACTTTTGTATTTGAAGAGAAATTTTGGCTAGAGTATCCACTTACATGATTCAGCTACCACAAAAAATATTTCTTTATAAGGTTGGTCACTCGCAGCTCCCGCGCTGCTGTCTTAATTGTGTTGGTTGTAGCAGCTCCTGTGCTGCTGTTTTAGTTGCCATTGGTTGTGGAGTCCGACCACTAGTTGCTGTTGGTTGTTGCAGCTCTTGTGCTGCTGTTTTAGTTGTTAGTGACGTGGAGTCCGTCCACTAGTTGCTGTTGGTTGTTGCAGCTCTTGTGCTGCTGCTTTGGTTATTAGTGACGTGGGGTTCGTCCACTAGTTGCTGTTGGTTGTTGCAGCTCCTGTGCTGCTGTTTTGGTTGTTAGTGACGTGGGGTTCGTCCACTAGTTGCTGTTGGTTGTTGCAGCTCTTGTGCTGCTGTTTTGGTTGTTAGTGACGTGGGGTTCGTCCACTAGTTGCTGTTGGTTGTTGCAGCTCTTGTGCTGCTGTGTTGGTTGTTAGTGACGTGGAGTTCGTCCACTAGTTGCTGTTGGTTGTTGCAGCTCTTGTGCTGCTGTGTTGGTTGTTAGTGACGTGGGGTTCGTCCACTAGTTGCTGTTGGTTGTTGCAGCTCTTGTGCTGCTGTGTTGGTTGTTAGTGACGTGGGGTTCGTCCACTAGTTGCTGTTTTAGTATTTATTGGTTGTGGAGTTCGTCCACTAGTTGGGCGCCAATTAATAAAACTATTATTTTAACGGCCAAGAGCCGGAGCGGATGTTTATTTCAGCGACCTGTCGGAGGAGCGCTGTATATCCAAACTGATTTCTTAATCCATAGAATATTTTGCTTAAGCTAAAGCCAATACTCGCATCACGCCACAATGGCATGGTCGGCAAGCCGACTCAGCAAATTCTTTGGCGATAACTGAAACTCTTGCAGCAAAACAAAAGTGTCCGGTTACCGTCGCTGACCATTGCAGCTATAGCGCGCTGATACAATTTATGTTATGTCGCAATTGCGAGGGCTGTTTCTTAACTTATGAAACTTATAAATGTCTCTTACAAGTAACTAAGTGTTATTTGTTAACTTATATACCTCTGTACAATCTTTGTAGCTCTTTATCTGCCTATGGTGCTATATGTAAAAGGAAAATTCGCGTAGTGACCCCCCTTGTTCGAGCCTTAAGTGAATTTAATTTAATCTCAAGTTCTATCCAATTGGATTTTTCATCTCTGAAAAGTGTGTTTTCAATTATTTTATATTCTATATTTTAGATATTTAAATCATGTTTGATATTTATTTTACTTTTTGTTGTAATTAGTCTGTGTTCATGGACAAAATAATAATAAATAAATAAGTAGATATTTTCTTTGCTGGCGGTCTGTCTAATATCGAGCAACCCATTGCTCCGTAGGATTTTAAATGAAAGAAAAAATGTATAAAGTCAAGCCGAGTAAAATTAAATTAGCTGCAGAATTACGTCTCAATTTTTTTTGTTTTTTGTTTTTTGAACTCAGATTTAAAAAAATTTGAATTTTTATGCCAATTTTTTCTTTAACAAGTTTGTTTAATTACAACTTTATTTCGATAAAAATTAGGGGAAAAATTTAACTTTCAAGCTTTGTGAATATTATGGAAAATCAAGCTGAGCGCAGACTCTTCCTGTACAGTGTAACTCTATAATTGAATTTAGTGTGAATTTAAATGCAGTTAATCGTGTTAAAACCAATTTTAAAGCATCTAAGATGCAGCAAATTCAGCATTAAAACCAATACTCCTAGAGCGCTCTTGCACAAAGTCGGTTCGTACGGAATTCCCAGGGCGAAGTGCAAAAACCAAAAAAAAAAACAAAAAGAGCAAAGCCACCGACAATAAACTCTAATGAAACTTTTCACACATTTTACTAATCCTTAAAGTGCTATTTATGACCAAAAACCGGATGCGTGCAGATATTGGGTTTAACTTCTATTTTATTTCATTTGTTGTCATTTACCACCTGCCAGGCCAATGCCAACTCTCACCGCAACACCTACAAAATTTACGTGCACTTGTGCTTATGTCCATGTAAGTATATTTTAACGTTAAAAGTGACTGTGTGCGTGTGTGCGCTTGCACCGTTCGTAAATTGAAAATGGAAAACAAATGAAACTCACCAGTATCTGAAAGCGAAATGCCGCAAAAAATGCGAACGAAAAGCGCTCATGCAAAAAACTACTAAATAACGCTGCGTTGTGTTTGGCTTATTTAAGCGCATTTTTAGCGCGTGAACCTACACAACATTTGCAACCATTAACAGCATTTTTACGGCGTTGCCACCTATGCCAACTATAAGCGAAAACAATTTACAAAACCAAAAATATTAAAAAGAAAATGAAAATGAAAACGAAAATGAAAACGAAAACGAACGCGAACGCGAAAACTGAAAAACTCACATGCTCCTGTGCACAAATGGGAAAACAACATTAACAAGAATTGGAATAACAACGTAACCACTCAACACTAACTAACACAACACTAACAGCTCTTTGGTGGAAGCACTCATACTTACAGGTACATCTGTATGTGTATTTGCTGTGTCACAACACCATCATTAACAGTGTTCTCCCACAGCCCAGGCCTCACGAACAAGAGGAATACCAATAAGCAAAAATTGAAATTCATTTCGCAATTACTTTTTCTTACTTTTTCTTTTCAATTTAATTTATAGTTGGCTACTTAAATATATGAGTACTTAGATATTATTTTCATCCGATGAGGCGTGCTTTGGAATGTTTGAGAAAAAAATTCTGCGGAAGATTTTTGAACCTTTGCAGCCACAGAGAATATCGCAGGCGATGGAACAATGAGCTGTATAAGTTCTAAGGAGACATGGAAATAGCGCAGCGAATAAAGGTCCAGCGGCTACGTTGGCTGGGTCTGTCGTCCGGACTTGGTTTGACTTGGTGTTTGAAACTAGTGCCGGTTAGCACGAGAAAGAAACGACGAAGAAACCAGCCAAAATGGCATAAGCGGTTATCGCGCCAATCAAGATGAAGAAGAAGCGCGCCAGAGGATGGTTCCATGAGTAAAATTACACGCATGTAAGTGGCACGTAAGTGGGGAAAGTACCTGATTGTTATTCACGTCGGAGTTGTCAGGACGATTCTCTTGCATTCGGTCCAAGCGCCTCACAACGAGCTAATGTGAGAAGGCGAATTACCCGGAATATCTGGATATGCGCTTGGTTTGATACCCACCACATTAAAATCATTCCCCAATGAAAACGACAACAAGGCCTCGGATGCTATCTGCTTATTCTGATGACGACCCCTGAAAATAAGCTAAGGAAAACTCGGTCAAAATAAGCGGTAAGCGGCTATCGCGCCCACCTAAGCAACTAACTGGATGCGCAGCTCTTCTTGCATCAAAGTTGGTGCTTTTTAGCTGTTCTAGCCTTCTACAAAACTTGTGAAAATATTAAAAACAAAGATGTTTAGACACTCGCTTCCTCATGTACCATCTCAGATCTTTTTGCATTCCTCTGCTGTTTCTATCACCGACAACCACGCACACAGTTCTGATTGAGGTTATGATGTCCAAGAAATTATCGATATCTTCAAAATTCTTGAGCACATTGCGAAGTAGTCAGTACTTTTCTTAGGATATAACAAGAAGACAAGTTTTGAATGTACTAGAATCATCACCATAGATTCTGCGGAAGATTTTTAGACCTTTGCACGTTGGCGAGGGCGAATATCGCAGGCAATAGAACGATTTGATGTATGAGCTTTACGACGGCATAGACATATCGCAGCGAATAATGATCCAACGGATACGTTGATCCAGCGGCTACCTTGGACAAGCTCTTCAAGACAAGTATACCGTCAAGAAGGGAGTAACAGACACCAAGGCCATGGAGAAGGGGGTATTAAATTTTTAAACAGATGGTTCCAAGCTAGAAGATAAAGTTGGCTATGGAGTATTTTCGAAAGAATTAGGACTCGAACTATCCGTTCGACTGCCAAACTATTGCAGCGTTTATCAGGCAGAGGTTCTAGCCATAAAAGAAGTGGCTACATACCTAAATACGCATGCCGAACAAAAACGACTATAAATATATTCTCGGATTGTCAAGCGGCCATTAAATCAATGAATGCGGCCATACTAAGATCAAAAGTTGCACAGGAAGGCCGAGCAGCCCTAAATGATATTAGTGTCATATTCAAGGTCAGCCTCATTTGGGTTCCGGGGCACAGGGATATTGAGGGAAACTGTATAGCTGATGAACTAGCCAGAATAGGTACTGCTCTTCAACTGTTCCGTGATGAAAGTACCATTGGAATACCTTTGGCCACGAGTAAATTAATAATAAAAGACAACATTACCCAAGAGGCCAATAGGTCATGGGAAGATAAAGATGCATGCGTAACAGCCTGGCTACTATGGCCGCAAATACACCAGCAAAGGACAAAGGAATTGCTTAGCCTCTCAAGAGAAGATATCTCGAAGGCCGTGCCTTGTGTCACTACTGGTTATTTGGCAGGCATTCCTTGAGACTAGGAGTTTTCTCCCATGAGTATTGTAGAAGTTGTAGAAATGAGGAAGAGGAAGAAATAGTTGAGCACTTCCTTTGCAATTGTCCAGCCTTAGCTAAAATCAGAGCAGGTTGTCTAAGTAAACACTTTTTCAATTCTCTTCCAGAACTATCTGGAGCGGGGACTAAAGGATTCCTGCGCTTCATAAGAGCCTAAGAATGGTTTCATGAAACTAAATAAACAAGGTGCCCGTGTCGCACAGTGGTATCACAACGGGCCTGTAAGGTCTAAGTGAGTTTGTCATGCGGACCGACTACCACCATAACCTAACCTATAGGAGTGGAGACTCTTAACTTAGATATTGAAAAATTGTACACTAATTCCTTGGGGTTTCTGCTGAACTGCTGAAAAATTGCATACTAATTCCTTGGGGTTTCTACTGAACTACTTCAATATTTTATTTATTTTTTTTCAGTTAGAATAAAGTTTGGTGAAAAACAGGTTAAAAATTAAAACTGCTGCACGCAGTCATAACTTCTTTTAATCCATTTTTTTTTTTTTTTGAAGAAAAAAAATCTAACTACTTGAGCCCAAATGCCTCCACGTTTACTGGGTACAAAGAGACCAATGTTGATTTTTTGGTTCGTCGCTTCCACTTCTAGTGTTCGCTTCTGCAGTTGTTGTAAATGCAATATTTGTAGTCCGTCCTTTGCTGTAATGTGCTTTGTCTTTTTTCGGGTTCCGTGAACAGCAGAGCATAGCCGCAGCGAAAATAGCAACGCTGAATGCTATATAACTAACTTATCTACCTTCAAACATACATGTTTGTATACATATATATGTATGCACCTGAGCACAAGTATTTATGCGGGCACCTATATATTTATAGTGCTGAAATGAGTAGGTAGTTGACGAGAATGGCAACGGAAAGTAACGAAAATGGAAACAATTTAAATTTACCAAATACGACAAGCGAATTTTTGTTCGGGCTTCGGAAATTGTCACTGACATCAAAGGCTACAACAACAGCGGGGCGGCCAGCTATGCGGAGCAGAGCCGTAAGGTGTAGCCATGGCACAGTAAGCGATGGTTGCAAGCGAGACCCAGCTGTGATTTCACCACCCTCCTTCACGATCACCAACTTCCATTCTACGCCACTCAAGTCTACTTTACTATCTGTTACATGAAAGTGAACTTAATTTTCAATTTAGTAAAAAGTCGCGCAATGTAACAAAGCGAAAAAATACAAAAACCAAAAAACCAAAAAACGTGAAAGCAGCCGTTGGAAAAAAACGACACTCACACAAAATAGTAGCACTCATCCAATCTACGAGTGCATACAAACTGACATACATAAGTATAGGCGCAGCATTTTGCAGAGTAGGTGAATGTGCAGTGGCCGATGTGGGCCGCTGTTGCCATTGCTTTTGCCGCCAACGAGGTGTTAAGCAGATAGCGGAAGTGGCAAATATTTTCACACTTATTTGGGGAGCAAATTTAAGAAAACGTAACACTTTGGAAGTGTGAAACTTTTTTATGTGAAACAAAGGTGGCTAGCACAAGGGCGCAGATTCAGCAGACGGCAATTGACGAAGAAAGTTGGTAATGAGCGCAATTGTAGAAAAGTTAGAAAATAGAAACTGATGGTGGGAATTCACTTCTAAAAACTGACCTAATTATTATTCCTGCTCTGCTATTTGCGGCTAAGAGAAGTTGGAAAAACTTTTCTGCTTTCAGGAATGGAAAATATTAGGAACTAACCACACCTGACGTGCGCTGCTACGGTTAACATAAATTTGTATTTTCGGAATTACTCGAAATCGGTTTTTAAATTTAATGTTTGCTGCGTTTTTATTGTAATAAAAAATAGAAACACTGCAGTATGAATGTATAATTTTGTATTTGAGAAGTATTCAAATTGTAAATGGAAACAATGGAAATCTGCACAGATAACAAAACTTCATATTCTATGGCGCTTTAATTATATTATCATTAGTTTCGTTTCGCTATACGTTAGCGAGTGGCGTAAAGATGAAGGAACTGGCATAAAAAAACACACTTTGGCAATACTGGAAAAATTATCCAAAAATTGCATTAGTTTGGAAGCGCTTAACCCATTGGAAATCAAATGAAAGGTACAAATATATTTTTGGATTCATCTTTATTCATGGATTAAAATTAAGTGAAAGAAACATAAGATCAAATAAAAAATAATAAAAATATAGTTTCCAGAAGATTACACGGCTGTATTCAAATTAGTACACTGACCGCCTGAGTATGTAAATTTTCGAAACGTACTTTCTCGACACTCTTAAACGGCAAAGAGCGCAACGGAATGGTTTTTTTTTTTTGTTAGTACAACTATAATAGCAATAAAATAAAGAGGGTACATTTATCGAAAGCCACAAATAATCCTTCTAAGGGCCGCATGTGACTCCCAATTAGTTAAGCAAAGCCAACTAATTGATTTTTGATTTGCCGGGCATGGCACTTGAAAAAAAGCAAGTTCGTAAATGTAATGTATTGGGTTGACAACTAAGGAATTACAGAATTTGTTAGAAAATAAAGACAATTTTTTCATGGAACTAAATAACATTACATGTATTGCCAATTTCGATCATTGACCTTTTGTCATCTTTCAGACAGCATACGATCACAAAATAATATTGCACTGGCTATTGGCAACTCTTTTGGATGGTGGCCAAACAGCGCATTTAGCATTGGAACAGCCGTTGAATTTGCAAAATACTGAAGCACCAACATGCAACATCAGCAAAAACTATGGAACGGGAAAAGTACTCCAAACGTGTCAAATTATCATATGCGACGAATGTACAATGTCTCACAAGAAAGCATTGGAAGCGCTTGACCGTACACTGCGAGATTTGTAAGGAAACAAACGGATCTTCGGTGGCGCACTCATTTTATTTTCTGGTGATTTTTTACAACCACTGCCCATTATACCACGTTCAACACCCGCTGATGAACTTAATGCATGTTTTAAATCATAAGTTCTATGGCGTCATTTACAGAAATTGACTTTGAAAACTAATATGCGTGTACAATTACAACGGGATGCATCGGTTGGAGATTTTGCAAAACAATTATTGGATATCGGAAATGGGTGAATGGATATTGATGAATCTACACAATGTATCACAGAAAGCATTGACGAATTGGTGCAAAAAGTTTTTCCAAACATTGCACAAAACTACAAAAACCATCAGTGTCATCGATGTTAATACCATCACCTTCACCATTCAGCATGGAATACCCAATAAAATGACAACATATAAGTCCATCGATACTGGGGAGAATCAAGACGAGGTTGTCAACTATCCAACTGAATTCTTGAATTCGCTCGATTTGCCAGGCACACCGCCGCATATTCTTACATTGAAAATTGGCATACCCATCATTCTTGTTCGAAACATAAATCCACAACGACTTTGCAACGGAACCAGACTCTCAGTCAAGAAAATGATGAACAATGTTATCAAGGCAACAATTTTGACTGGAAAATTCAAAGGTGAAGACGTACTGTTGCCACGTAACCCAATGATCCCGACAGATATGCCATTCGAGTACAAACGTTTACAGTTTACAATGACTATCAACTAAGCACAAGGACAATCGTTACAAGTGTGTGGATTAAATTTGGAGAATCCATGCTTCTCACATGGACAGCTCTATGTGGCTTGCTTACGTATTGGAAAACCTTCTGATTTATTCGTGTACGCACCAGATGGAGAAACAAGAAATATTGTGTATCTCACAGCACTTCAATAAACATCGAATTGAAACTAAACTTTGTAATGTCACAATTTTTTCGAAATAAACAAAATGAATAAAATGGTTTAGAATGAATTGAATACTTGTGTACTGATTTTTCTTTAAAGTTATTTTTCTTAAATTTATTTTAGTTGTTGGCGTAGCAACGCACGCCGAGTACAGCTAGTAAAATACAAATTGTATTTTATTATTATTTTTTTAAGTAAACCCACATTTGATTCGTTTTTTTCTTTTCTAAGAATATAATTTGAACCTGTTTACAAAAGTATATTCACGTCTAACTGGAAAGTTGTTAATTAAAAAGGGTCGTTCGAATATGACGTCTAAATGCAGTAATGAATAATTCCTAATTTGGCTCCTATTAACTATGAACTGTTTCCAACCTAAAAAAAATGCATGCGTGGAAAGCGTTTTTCATTAAACGATGAGGTCATAACAGCTGTGGATGAGGTCATTTTGTAGCCCTTCCAGATTCTCACTTCAGGGATGTAATTCATAAACTGGGATCTCGCTGGAACAAGTGTAGTGATGTTCAGCGATGCTATACTGAATAATAAAGTAGCAGTAGCTCTTCTATTCTCAATACATACAACCCCAAATTGTACCATCTCGGTCTGGGCAAAGCTAGATAACGGCAGCAAAAATACTCTATACCTGCACTATCTCCTTCATCTATACAAGATGTATACAGTGGATGGTCGATGATGTCTATTCCGATCATATCTCGTTTCCATGGATTGTGTACCTTAATTATTCCTATCAAAGCGCACACTTCCCGCAAGCCGATAAGCAGAATTGCTATCAGGCCATTTTAGGAAATACTTGATTATTTTGTCTCATCATACTTACTAGTAAAAGTCTTGACAGAATCGAATACTCGCGCTATGTTCGGTTCTAAAATTAGCCCCGGTCAATTGAACAGTCCAAGGAAATGCAGTTTGTTATCAGCCCGCTCATTGAACACCACAGTGACCCAACACCCACATAAGTTTGAGATCAATTCATCTTGCAACAGAATGTAGTCTCGACATACATTTGTAAACAATTTTTGAATAGGTGCGAGTGGGTTTTAAACCCTTTATAGCAGCTTGACTGTCACTCCAGATGCTGCTTTTAATTTCTCGTCACCTTTCGCTAATTAACCAGTCTGCTACTTTAAACACTACAAAGGTTTCCGATTGAAATACACTTGCCTTCATATCCACAGCAGTAAAGCACCTGAAGTTACTGTCCAATTGCCACGCCGCTCTAGTACCATTTTCAGCCCTGGAGGAGTCGGTGTAGAAAGTTCTTACGAAGCTTCTCAAGAGAGTGTGCGGAACTCTCTATTGATTTCTTGTAGGAAAACTAGCCATATAATTTCTTCCAGGTTACAGTTTTTATAAGTGCAAAAAACAGAGGATGCTGCACTAAAGTTGAGGGAA
Organism: Anastrepha fraterculus; assembly: GCA_037575425.1. Classification (NCBI taxonomy): domain Eukaryota; kingdom Metazoa; phylum Arthropoda; class Insecta; order Diptera; family Tephritidae; genus Anastrepha; species Anastrepha fraterculus. The sequence continues at coordinate 47,152 of JAYXIM010020974.1, read as the reverse complement.
TAAAAATTTTAATTTTATTTAAAAACCCACACCTTCTAAAGAGTGTTTTTTTTAGAGGTTAGGTTTTCAAGATGAAATCCTTCGTATATAATTTAATGTTATGGCCAAGAATTTAGCTTTATTATAAAGATAAGGGTTTGCCATTATGTTTTAAAAATGATTTCGGGCAAGTGGCTGCCGCGGCTGGCTCGAATAAATTCCAGCCGAGAGGCCCAATTTTCGACCACTTTTTGCAGCAATTGGGGCCGTATGTCAGCAATAACGCGCCGAATATTCTCTTCCAAGACGTCAATCGTCTCGGGCTTATCTGCGTAGACAAGCGACTTCACATAGCCCCACAAGAAATAGTCCAGCGGTGTTATATCGCACGATCTTGGAGGCCACGCCACAGGTCCACGGCGCGAGATAATGCGCTCACCAAAAGTTTCCTTCAATAAATCGATTGTTGCGTTGGCTGTATGGCATGTAGCGCCGTCTTGTTGGAACCAAAAGTCGTCCACATCAACATCGTCCAATTCAGGCACGAAAAAGTCATTAATAATGGCTCTATAGCGCTCTCCATTGACTGTAACATTATGGCCGGCTTCATTTTTAAAGAAATATGGACCAATGATTCCCTCTGCCCATAGAGCACACCAAACAGTGACTTTTTGAGTATGTAACGGCGTCTCAGCAATGGCTTGTGGATTAAGTTCACTCCAAATGCGACAATTTTGCTTATTGACATACCCATTCAACCAAAAGTGATCTTCATCGCTGAACAAAATTTTCTTCGATGCGTCGCGCGAACCGAACCATTATTTTCGTAATAAATTTGCACGATTTGCAAACGCTGTTCAGGTGTAAGTCTATTCATTATGAAATGGCAAACCAAACTGAGCATAAATCAAGTGACAGCTGTCAAAAAGACCATGTACGAAAAAAGTAGTGCCAACTTGAAAACCTAACCTCTAAAAAAACACCCTTTACTTTTTTTAAATTGGCTTTCTTCCTTTTCAACGCAGCTGTAGCCTATTAGAAAAATTTTTTTTATTACTATTTAGTGCTGACTTCTCTCACTTTTGGTAATGCGAAAATTTAACCTATACACTAAGCAAAGTAATAGAAATCATTTAGTCATCGACAGAGCCGCATACAGGAGCCTCCTCGCTCGTTAGTATTAAAACGTTTGTGCTGTGCATTGACGCCTACCGAATGTGAACAATGTCAGCGATTGAACTGATATACCATTAATTTTCTCGAAAAGTTTGCTAAAGATACAGTTACATGTACATATGTAAATTCACCCACACACTTTGAAAGTACGGCAATAAATACTTATTTGTTACAATATAAAAATGAAAATTGTATAAATCACTCAGAGACGAAAATGAATTATAGACTAAATTTATGAACTGCTACCATTGTGACTTGTTCTGGCAGGTTCTTTGCAATTCCGCCTTCAGGATGTTACATGCGAGGGAGTGCACTACCACACCTAAACAAAAATACGTACACACACACACACTTTAGACAAGCGGACTGCCACCACTCCGGCTGTCAGTATAACAAAATCAAAAACATTTTCAATTTAAAATACAAACATACAACTGGGCCTATGCCCAGTGGCGGATCTACCTAATGGCATTTTGGGCTTCAGCCCAGGGCCCCTTGGTTGTAAAGGGCCCCCAGCCACCAATAAAAATAAAATACGAATGCCCTACAAGACGCACTGATATTTTACTACCACACTCACATTAGTTTTCTACTAAAAACACTAGACGGCCAGAACCGTTTAAACGGTTAAGTGCCAACTATGCATGTTTTTTCTTATAAATTGCGTTACTTGTACAAAATATTACTACCTATTAGATTATCTCAACGATTATAGGTTAATTCTGTTCTTTGATTATTTTTAAAATACCAAAATCATATCAATGTCTACAAGAAAATATAAAAGTGGAGCCGAAAAACGAAAATTACAGTTAAGCCGTGAAAAAGAAAAAGTAAATGTGCAAAACTACATCCTTTTTTTTTTTTTTAAATAGAACATAAAAATGACGATGAAAGATCTAAAAATTTATTATCAAGCGAAAAGGAAGGAACCTTATCCAAAGAGAACATATCTACAGAGAGTAAGGAGTCCCAACACCAAAAAAAAAATATTAGTAATGCAAATGAACAATTATCTGACTACCGACAACCCTCTGATCCAACTGAAAACGATATTAATGCTCAACATAAGGAAGCTTATATTGAGACTGAACGAAATTCAGAAAACATTAACTTTGAGCTTGGGAAATATCTTGACGTGGGATCGTGGCCAGTGTCACTAAATAATTACTTCATTAATCACATCCTCTCTCATGAAATAACAGATCTTCAAAATAAAGATCCAGAAAATAAATATCCAGCTTCAACAAAAAAAATTCTCATACAGATATTTCATTAAGAAAATGAAAAACGGCCAATTACTGGAACGACCTTGGTTGTGCTATTCACCCAGCCTTGGGACTATTTTTTATTCGACTTGCAAACTTTTTTCTAAAACACTTTCTCAATACACAACGGGATTTTCTGATTGGAAACACATAGGAACGTCTTTAGAAAATCACGAAAATTGTAATGAACATAAACTTTCTATGTTAGCTTGGCTGTCACGAAAAGAAAATAAGTCTGTTGTAGATAAGCAGCTCCAGGATCAATCAAAGAAAGAAACAGAGTACTATCATAATGTCATGAAATGCGGATTAGCATTTAGAGGTTCCGAAGAAGTATTTGGTACACCACATAATGGTAATTTCATGGGAGCTCTGGATCTATTGGCAGAGTTTGACCCATTCATTCGGGAACATATTGAACAACGAGAGCTGCGACCGAAACCAACAATATCGTACTTATCAAAAACAGTATATGAGGAAGTTATTGATATTATGGGTAAACAGATAGTGAAACAAATTATAAATTAAATAAATAACGACGACACAAAGTATTATTCAATTGTGATGGATTCAACTCCAGATCTGTCTCACAATGACCAACTTGCTATTGTATTACGATACTGTTTTCAGGGAAATGCGTACGAGAGATGTGTCTCATTCATCAAAATTAGTAGTCATACTGGTTTACACTTATTTAATACTCTACAAGACTTTTTAGAAAAAAAATGGGCTGGTACTGGATACTTGTAGGGGACAGTCTTATGACAACGCAGCCAATATGTCGGGTCAGTACAAAGGTGTCCAAGCATTAATTAAACAAAAAAATAAAAGTGCGGATTATGTGCCATGTGCTGCCCATTCCCTTAACCCAGTTGGTGAAGAATGTGTTAAAGTTGCAACCGAAATTGTAAATTTTTTTGGAGTGGTTTAAAAAATATATGTTTTCTTGTTATCTTCAACCCACAGGTGGGAATTGTTACATCGTGAAATGCAACTAAAATTTACGTTAAAAAGTTTAAGCCAAACCAGATGGTCTTGTCATTATGAGGCTGTCAAAGCTTTAAAAAATCATTATTCTGAAATTATGAAAATTTTAAAAACTTTTAGCGAAAATGAGGATGAGAAAGCTGATTTCAGAAAAGAGGGACGAAGTTTATTTAATAAACTGGCGAAACCCTCACTTGCAATTTTGATCACATTTTGCGAAGAAATTTTGGAGAGGTTTCATGTAGTAAATAAAAAAATACAGAGCCCTGGCTTAAATATTTGCGAAGGCACTAAATTAACTGTTTCGTTAAAAGAGTTCGTGTACAACATACGACAGCATTCGGTTCAGAAGCTAAAAGAGTACGAAAGGAAAGCTTAAAAATTAAGTACTAGTGTGGAAACAAATTACAGCGACGTTTACAAGAGACAAATTACTTCAAAATTTGCCGATAAGTCTACTGCTAAAGTCTCAGTGTGCGGCGCAGAAAAATTTAAAAGAGACACGCTAAACGTTGCATTGGATAAGCTGATTATGTATTTAAATGAAAGAGGTCAAGTCTATGAGACAACCAGCAAAAAATTTAATTTTTTAATGGATTTGCAGAATAAAAACCAGGAAAGCGATTTTTTTTCTGAAAACTATATACAGCATCACCATAGAAAACAGGGCCCCCGAGTAACATTAGCCCAGGGCCCCACAATGTCACGATCCGCCCCTGCCTATGCCAGTATGTCAACAGCAGTAGTCGACTCAATAAGACTCTTCTCGACTTGGTGGTGCCACCCCATACTCACGCAAAACGTTAGAGAAGCAGTAAAGTGGAAAGGAAATGTCGTCGCAGTTTGTAGGCGCAAGAACAACAAAGGTGTATTAAAAGTGTTTTCAACGGCATGTCAGCCACTTCCACATGTCATGCGTGCGAGACCAATGCGCCGTCACATATGTACCTACGTACCGCCTCTTTACTGCTTTATATGTCAAAGCAAACATTCATTTCAGTTGGGTTGAGAAGCCGAATGGAAATATAAAATGAATCGACTGTGATTTAAAGCAAAAGGCACGCACACTTCTAGGAAACAACAGGCACTTGTACACATGCCAGCTGTAGCTTTGAGAGGCATCGTGTGGCATGCGGTGGTAGTCGCCACGCTACGTTTAGGCAAAATCTGGGGAATCAGGTGAATGTCACGATTTTATTATATTTTAAAACAATTTTCGAAATATTTGTTTATTATTATTTTTTTTTTTTTTCATTCTACTTTTCGCTTTCAAAATCTCTCGACTCTTGTCGCCAAGACTGTCTGCCGCCTGTCAACTAACAGTGACAAAGTCACTTCAAAAGCGAAATGTCTGATGTGTTGATGGGTTGACAAAGTTGCGTCCAAGCCAGTCAACGCAAAAGAAATTGAAGAGCTTGGGAGGTGAGTAATGTGAGGAGAGATGCTAAGTAGCGGGTATCTGGACAGTTGGAACAGGCTGCATCTGCATTGTTCGAATAGTAGATAGAGACATATAACTGTAACCTGGTTGTGTAACTACAGTTGTGCCCGCAAGGCGTGCTATAGCTGTTGCAAAACTGCAAAGGAACTGAAATAGGTGCATACAAGCGGGAACAGCAATACAAACAGTAACCGATCCCACCAAGAAAGCTTTTAATGTTAAACAAACGTTTTGTCAAAGTAACCACTAGTTCAGGCAGAAAACGAATGGTGGCGGTGAACAGGAAAGCTATGAGCTGTGACCTGTAACATAGCTTGCAACACAGTTCCACACAACGCACTGATCTATGTACCTGGCGTCATTGAAGCATGCCTGGATTCACAGGTACGATTGTGTGTGCAATAGAAGACGTACCTATTTAGCCCCGCATTTGAATCATGAACGGAAACGGATGCTGTGGCCACCTATTGTGTAAACAGCAATAAACATGGAAACTCAACAACCAGCTAATACACACGCACACATGACGCACTTAAGCAAATAGAAACGAATTCATTGAAAGTCACATAAATATTTAAACAGGCACCTCATGCGGAGCAAAAGCGTGGCTAAACTGGTAACTAGAATATGGAGTCAAAGGGAGGCCGGGTGCTTACCGAGTTGCGGAACGGGCTGCACTACTTGTGCAACGGAGAGTAGTATGGCCACAACGTTCGATTGTCATAAATCACTGGAGTTCCAGAGCGATTGCAGTTGATTCACAATTTTTTGAATTTTGTGTTTATGTTTTTTACCTTTGGTACCTTCTGTGGCTCATCTTGTTTACGGGTGGGCTTTTTGGAGTGAGTATGGTACATATGCTGCTTTGTGCTTCTATGTGTCTTATATGTTCATGCTTTGTGTGCGCATTGAAACAATGCTTTCATCGGAGTCGGCACAGAGGTGCTCGCAACCAGCAGCAAATAGCAATTTTACCGGTGCAGCCACACGACGAATGTCACATATGCTAACCGATAAAGGCACAACAACAGCAAACATGCTGGGCTGCCAAGGATAATTGCGCAAACAGGCATATCCACATACACTCGTACTAGAGCATGCCTGCACGTGCATACAAACAAGAACGTACGTGAGTGCTGAGCAAAAAGTCACATTTACATGGGTTGACTAACATATGCACATACAAGCAAAGGTAAGAAGACAGTTAGAGCAGCACACATGCCGGCGTAAATATGTAAAAATGAAAATATCATTATCCTTGCAGACCCAGCGCTACACTTCTCCAAAAGTAGCTTTTTGGTAAGGAATAAAATTGCGGTTGATTTGACTGATTTTTGCACTAGTAGATTTGTAACTAGCTGAGCTACTAGTTTGAATTATATATAATACAAAAATCGCTTAGAGCAGAATTTTCACTTACAGTTACATTTAGTTATGCGATCTATTGATCTTAGGAATAAAATCAAGTGATTTTGTGGCCTCAATTTCATAGATATAAATAAATAGTTGTATAAATAAGTAAATACATGGAAAAGAGCTTTACAACATTTCACAACAGCAGTTTTGCGACAAGCGAGCACAAATATAAGCTCTATACTAAACACAGCTAGTTTTCTGGGGCGGCAGCCTTGGTGGGGACACACCCGAGTCATTCCGGTAACGTAGAATCGGCTGCCATGGGAATGCTCTCCTTCTCTGCGCAACAAGTTTCTCAAGTCGCTAGCCGGCTGTACTTGGGGCAAAGGCAAAGAAATGTTGCTGACGAAATTTAAAGCAATTGGCCGGCCGTTCTAAACTACGTTGCCAGTCTGGTGCCTGGAGCTAGTGACACGCGGAGTATAAAGCTTCAGACATCCAAAACACTGCTCCTCGGACAGCGACGGGATGCCTCCCGATGTCACCTCTACTACACTTATATAACGAGGCACAGATGTTTTCTGTAAAGGAGCACAACAAAGTACTCAGCAAACAGTTTTTGTCAGGGTGCTACCGCAGGTTTCACCCATATAGAAACTTGCTCGAACCATATGCGCCTCCCAGATACTACTCTTCAACTACTCCGACGAGGTCCAGAACTAAACGAATCGACAAATACTAGACCGGACAATATTTAGAAACACAATAAACGACATTCATCGGGAGACTCTTATCACCTTCTTATTCTCCTGACCCCCAAACGCCGTAATCGAAATCCAACCACCATCCACAGCAAATGAAGAGCTACAGCTATATTTAGTCAGCTAAGAAATGGTCTGTATTTGCTTTTATACATTCCTTCAAACGATTAGATTGTTCAGCTATTGCAGCACGCACGGTTTCCATTGATATTGGCGTCGCTACTCCAACCAAAGATTGATTGAGACTCTCCAAGTTTCTGTGTGTCTTCGACAGGCCCTGTTCTCCAATTCTGATAATAAATTGTAGTCCAATGGATTCAGATCTAGACTTCCAGATGGCTGATCTTCTGTGGCTAAGAACCCAGGAATATTCACTGCTGGCTGATTTTTGCCTTAATGGCTCGAGCGGAATCTTGCTGGAAGATCCAACACTCTCCATTGAAGAGAGCACTGCTCAACTGCTCCTCACCACACCTTCTAAGACATCCTCCTGGTACACTTTTGCCCCGGTCTTAACATCTTTTTTTCAGGAATGAAGCGTTGTGACGCCTTTACAAGACACTTACCACACCAAACCATTACGGAGGCTGGATGGTGGCCACTCTTAACTCTTGAAATAACATTTTTACGTCTTTAGAAGTTGTGGCATAGATCTTGTCATTTTGCTTATTAAAGACTTCTTAGACAATGAACATTTCCGCATCTGTAAAAAAAATGTTCCATGGCCGTTGACTGCTTGCATTTGTCGAGTCTAATTTTCTTCAAGCGCGTTGTCAAAAGATGAGCAGTTGAGCGACGGAAGTATTTCGTGTGGAGATCATCTTTAATTAGCCTTGGCATGGATCTAGTCGAAACATTCATTTCCCTGGACATGATTTCCTGCTTTCTAAGGGGATTTCCGCGAATTCTTTCTTGAACGGCTTTTATGGCTGCACTATTTCGAACCACGCGAAGGCGATCACTTCTTCTTCTGGTTTGAGTATTGCAATAAATTGAATATAAAGCGCGCTGTATGACAAGTTGCGCCGTCTTGTTGGAACTAAATGTAGTCGAAGGTTAGCTGATAAATTTTTGAAAACAAAAATTCAGTCAAAGTTGCTCGCTAGCGCTTACTGTAACGCGAGCTTCTGGCTCATTTCCTTAGAAATAAGGACTGAAGATGCCGCTTGTACTCTGTGAACTGTATTTTTTTCCAAATCGTAGTAAACAACCACAATTTAGAAGCGTTGTTCTAACGTTAAACGATTCATAAGACTTGCCAAACGTCACTGAACAGAAAAGTCCACACAGTTTGCTATTATCCGCCGTCAAACCATAGTCATGGATAACGAAAGTTCTCACGCAGCAAAAAAAACTACCTATATAAAGTGTCGTACTATAAATGTAAACTAGTTTCTAACACCAGTTGAAACTAGTTGCAAACTAGTTCTTTAAAAACTAGTTTCAAAAATTTTTTTTAACACAAATTCGAATACAGATGAAACTAGTAAATATTAAATCTCATTATTTTTCCAACAAGGCCACTACGCCACCCATACCATGCATAAAGAAATAGTACAAATTCACATTTATTTATTGTTTGTTTCGGATATGCCAGCCGTGTGTGTGCATCTTTTACGTGTGTGGCATGTGATTTTCTACGTGCCTCTGATAATTAACTTGGAAACCTTTTGCAAAATATGGCGAAAGTTTCACTTGCACAACACGCTCACAAACGGCGGTAACAGCAGCAACAACAAGGCAAAAACTGTACCAAAACTGTATAAATGGGTTTCCGTGTTGCCCAAAGTGTCGCATGACTTTCACACACCTGAATAGTTATTTTCGTTGCATCGATACACGTGTAACATATGTGTACACACACACACTAAAGAAAATGTATAATTGTACACACGTAATTTATGTATGTATGTGTGAAGATATGTGTGGTTGTGTAGTCAAACTGCCCTCCTCTTTTCGATAGAAAGTTGTCTCAATAGTTTGCCAAGTTAAAACAAACAGTTTGTGCACAGACAAACCGATTGGGGAAACACGAAAATTTATGCCCTCAAGACAGCTGTTTGATTTTATGTGCAAATTATCCACATAAACATTATTTCAATGAATTATTGAAGGGCTTTTATTTATGGAGTGGCTTTGGTATACGAGTAGATATGTACTTGTATGCAGTACGAGTAGGTACTTTTGGATGCGAGGGAGAGATTTCATGATTTTACTTTTTTAAGTTGGAAAAAATGCTGTAAAATAACTTATAAGTCTTCCTGGAATACAACAGCGAACCTCAGTACTCGTGCTGAGGTACAAATAGTTAGCACGATTGGCCACTGTGATTTGTTGAGAATCATGTCCTCTTAAATGTCGTGCCTCTGGATTTTTTTTTTTCAGAACATCGTTGAGCAGAACTCGCCCCCTCTGACAGTAGCAGAGACACCGTAGTTCTCTGAATATGTTTAGCTGATCTCGGTACCGGAAATCAACGGCACTGCATCTTGTAACGTAGCCATTAATAAATAAAGTTGAATGACAGAGCTTGATGACATAGTAAGAGGGAGCGTATTTTCGCGTAGTGCACTAAGCCTCTTTCCGGTTACGAGCCTAGTGCTGCCACTTCCAAGCTGTTATGGAGGCAGTGGAATAGAAAAGAACCTGTGATATGTAGGATATGTATTCATCTTTTTTGATTATCTGCCTATGGATATTCACATTTAGTTCTCAAGATACGAGAAACTGGTGCCAATCACAGCAAGAAATAGCACAACAAATCAGAATCCACATAACTCGCACTTCAATAGCGTAAGTCTGATTCTAGAAAGGAATACTCACGATTGTTATGAATTACGAGGATGCCGTACAACACGAATTTTCGCCTCATGGTCAGATAGTTAATAAAAGCTTTTATTTGAACATTTTGGGACATGAGACGGATATGTGAGAAAACAACTCGTAGATTTTATATCTGAATGTTTTACCAAGAACGAAACGAATACCAGCCAACAGCCATCGAATTCACCTGATATGGGTCCCTGCGGTTTTTCGTTTTTGTTCCTTCTGATCGTTTGATCGAATCAAAAAACTAGTACGAGGAACACGTCTTAATAGCCTTAAAAAGTTAATGGACAATTGACAACGCCGGCGTAAGTGTATTGCAGTTGATGTGGAGTACTATGAAAGCAAAAATATCATTTTTGAGGACTTGCATTTTCAATTTTGTGAATGTATTCCGGAAACTTTTCGATCAAGCTGCTATATCATATTTTCCCAAAAAATTTATAATTTATATTTCGAGGTGTAGTTAATCTGGTGAACGATCATCAATCAAATTACGACTTTTCAAGTTTCTAGGCAAAACGTGGGTGCTCGAAGTGGAATCAGCACAGATAACAAAGCACTTTATGAAAAGGGAGAATATTTTCAATGTCCTTTGCCCTCTAATAGGGCACTGATTATTACTAAAACATGCTACTACTCTGGGTGTACTTTTTTCGTGATGCCACAAAGCCTATAGAATATAACCTCCTGTAACCGGAATGTAACCGTCCAAAACTGTGCAAAATTAGGACGCTGTGACTGATCATCTTTTCTGGCTGATTTGGAACAGTATCACTTTGAAATACCAGCAGATATTTTATAGAACCCTCAGTTGTTGAAAAGAAGGGTTACAAGTATAAATTTTTTCCGTCGTTGTCTCTATTAGCAACCACTTCACACAAACTGGGTTTAAAATATACTTAAAAAAAAGATAGATTCAAGAGTAGATAAGAATTCAATATCCGAAGAATAACTGCCATATCACGTCATTTTGATTCTAATACAGGAACTGCCAGATTATAAAGCGTATTAATCTTATATTTTGGTGTGGAACTTGGCTAAACAAAAGATGGTTGACACATGGGTTGAAAAGTCCCGGACCTAACACATAGATGGCACTACTTTTATTCCGTTCGCCTCTTCACGTCTTCAGTTAATACTAACCTTAAAAAGGCAACTGTTAAAACTTCATGATATTCTATTCATTAGTTCGTGAGTTACTGTGGTAAGAGTGGTGCTAGTTTCGTTATTTTCAAAAAAAAATGGATCAAAAAGAATTTTTGTTGTAATTTCACACTGCTTCTCGATGAGAAAAAATACCGTTTAGGCGAAGCAACGGGTTAAAAAAGTGTTATGGGGACCCCGCTCCATCAGAAACAACAATAAAACGGTGGTTCGCTGACTTCAAACGTGGTCGTACAGACACCAATGAGTTGCAACGCAGTGGACGTCCAAATGAGGCGGTAACACCAGAAAACATCAAAAAAATCCACAAAATCATTTTTAAAGATGGAAAAGTGATGTGGCGTGACTTAGCTAACATTGTAAAGATATCAAAAGAACGTGTTGGCTCTATACTGCATGAACATTTGACTATGAGAAAGCTCTGTTCAAAGTGGGTGCCGCGTTTGCTCACTGTTGACCAGAAACAAGACATGTTGATGATTCTGAGCAATGGCAAAACTACATGAATTGAACTTCGAATTGTTCCCACATCCACGGTATTCGCCAGATTTGGCTACCAGCGACGACTGGCTGTACGCAGACCTACAAAAAATGCACGCCGGTTAGAAGTTTCGCTCGCATGAAGAGGTTATCGCTGAAACTGAGACCTATTTTGAGCTAAAAGATAAATCGTTCCGCTAAACATCAATGTTAGAGCGGCGTTGAAATGATTGCGTTGTTCTTGATGGAAATTACGTTGATGTATAAAGCCAATTTTGAACAAAAAGTGTTTTCTTTGTTAGGCTCGGGATTTTCAGCCCAAGTGCTAATATTGTATATGAAATTTAATAAATCCTTTTGTGTGCATATTTTTTGAAAAATAAAAAAAAACAATAAGCATTAAAGTAATACATCAAAGAGCCTTACTCGTAAATAAACTCTTTCACTGCCGCTACCAACTTCTGAATGCAACTTATGAGTGCATACACTCCCAGAAGGCTGGTGGTTTGCCGAAATCTTGCCTTGTAACCATTTTTACAATATGCACGCGGCACTTTTCGTAATGCTATGCGCTGTAAATAGCAACAACAACAAACAATCGTAGTTACAAAAGCCTGCGAAATTGCAGAATGGTAATAAAAGTCAAGAGAGGCCACCTCAACGTTGACTAGAATTATGCGAACCAAACCAAAAGTGCATCTTTATGCACGGTTGCATTCGCATGTATGTAGCGGTGACTATCCCTGCAGGGAAATCCACTAGTATAGAGCCTATTCGTTTCTAGTGAATTTGGTTTGCTTTTTCTCTCTCTTCCAAATGAGATATATATGAATTTTACTCGGTGATATTCTAGAAAGTGCGAATTGCCTCCCGCTGCATTCTTTTTCGATAATTCGAATTTTATGTTACACTAAATTCAAGAAATGTGGTCTTAAATGTTCTTCAGCGCTTATTTAGCAGTTCGGAATCAGTGTTCAATCCAACTATTTATATCCACTAGAAATAATATTATTTTAGCGTGCTCCCTACTGTAGTAGAAATTTTAAGGGCTACCCTATCGCCCTTATTAAGCTAGACCTATTTGGAAATTCTATCTTTCGAGAGTCGGAAGAGAATACAAAACTCTTACATAAGTTCACCTGTAATTCGATATTTTTATCGAAAAGTTTAGTACTTTATAGCATAAATTTACATAAAACGTTTTCACTATCGAGCCCTACTTGTTCTTTTTGCATTAAGTTGAAAAATCCATCTCGAAAGATGAAGACCTTTGAAAATTTTCGTGCGATAGTTTATTACGATTTCCGACGTGGATTATAAATTAGATATGGATTAGAAGCAGGAGTGCCTTGATTAAACTACTTCGACTTTAACTTTAGAACATCAGACGAATTTGTGCAACGCTAGTAAAACGAGTTTCAACGTGGCTGTCGATCCTTACAGGAAGGCCGCCTAAAAACGGTTATTGTGCCAGAAATATTCGACGCTGTACGTCAATTGTTATGACAAGATCATGATGTGACATATTGCGAGATAGAAGCATCAATATTACTTGAGCATTTGGTCTTCAAGAAGATTTGTTCTCATAGACTCGTAATTTGACTATTGCCTAAGAAAGGACTCGTGTCAATTGGTCAAGAAATGTTGAAGAAACTCAACCGCAGGGTTCAAATCACGTCTCTGACATCGTAACAGGTGAGCAATCTTGAGTCTATGCATATAAGGCGGAAGCAAAACAACAAACGAGATTATGGATGTTCCAAGACAAGCTTAATTCAAGAAAAGTTGTTCATTGAAGAAGCACCTCAAAGCGGAGTAACTTAAAACAATCAAATCTGAGTAGTACAGCACCATTTGTTTGCCAGAAGTGCTCCGAGAACGAAGGAAAACTAACCGGCGAAGGCAAATCATCTTTCACGAACTCTCACGTAACGGCTCTTAGAAAAGAGTTTTTGAGCACTCAAAAGATCGAATTAGTGGATTATCTGCTTCATTGCTCTGATTTAGCACTAATGACTTCTTTTTATTCCAGAACATTAAAAATAAAATGCGAAATCAACGTTTTTCAAAGAGTGAAGGAGCTATTGAAGCCTTTAAACATCTCGTTTTGGAGGAATCCACTTCTAAGTGGCAAAAGTGCTTCGAAAAATGGCTCAAGCGAATACCGCAGGTTAGTGACTTCCAAGCAGAATACACATATCGCACCCTAAATACAAAAGGGTCACAACTCAAAATGTACTTCTGCTCAAATATGAACGAGACTTTATCAATAAAACGGTCCGCGGATGACATATGGCAAAAATAAATTTTTTGTTTTTTGGTAGGACTGTTATAAGCTTACATGGCAAATTTCAGCGTGATATGTCACATAGTTTGTTTTCTGTGCTACTGTAAACAAGTCAAGCTCGAGTGTGGAAAATTTTGAGTTGTGCCCCTTTTGTATTTAGGGTGCGATATGTATGGAAAAACTATCAAGCCAATTTCATTATTACTTTAATGCGCTTTGAGTATGATCTTAGAAAATATAATTTAAATAGTGACGGCCCTGATGAAAGCGAGCTGATTGACTCGACTATCGAATTTATACCAGGTACCATATTTGTGTCGTATTGAATTTTTTCATAATGTGGCTTCTTTTCCATTAATCAGGAATCGGTCTGTGGTACATATTTTTTTTTTTTAATTTTTTTTTTGAAGTTTGTTGCTTTTTTTTATTTTACTGACTTTCAATATAAAAATGTTCCAGATGTACTGAAGCGTAATGAGTTGTATAATAAAGTCTTAGCTAAAATCAATTTTTTATTATTAGCGTAGGGTTATTGGGAGCCTTTTGCGTTGCAAAAGTACATTACGGCCTGAAAAAATACATTTTTTTTTGCTGACTTAGTACAATTTTAAAATTTCAAATATCATCACTGGTGTGTGCATGAGTAAGCGAATACACATGGCAGAAATTTTCAAATTTGCTTAAAAGCCACGTTTCACTTTTGCTGCGCACCGTCAAGGGAGAACAGTTTTATGCGACTTTTGTTGCACGAATTTTTGCCTCTACCGCTTACGATTGCAGCTGCAGTTGCCTGGCAAACGTTGCATTGGAATTCATGGCGGCAAGACAAAACTTTAAGAGCATCGCTCTCTAAACCACGCTTAGCCGAGGGGGAAAATTGGAGTTTGCGAGTGCATGCCACGCACACAATTCGTATCGTAAAAAATGTGTGCACTTATACATCACATTAAGGTGGATCAATGTTATGTGGATATTTTTTTATATTTGAATATTTTATATTTATATAAAGTTGTTTTTATAAGAAGTAATAAAAATCACCAAAAGACACATTTTTAGATTAAAGATTAAGGGTTTGCTTGAGGTCCCAGCCTAACAAATTTTGGAAAAGATGCACATAAGCAAAACTTTTATTCTAGAACTCATTTTAGAGCAGCATTGGCAACTGAAAAAGGAGTACCCGCACACCTCTTCAATTAGTCATTACTCGAAATTTTTCGAGCATAAACAGCATTGCGTCGACTTCTTTCGCGTTATTTGAGCGCTGCTTTGATTATTTTGGCTCTTTTGTCAGCACTTTCTTTTATAAATTTTACAAATTATTTATACAGTTCTAATTTCGTTGAACAATGAAATTAACGCTGACAATTATGTAAAAGTAATAATAATACCGTCAACATCATGATTGATACCTTCACGATACCAATTTTTTTGGAAATTAAATTTTATCAATTTTATATAAAGAATTTAAAACGTTATTGGGGTCTACAGAACACTCAGGCTCAAGATATATTGTTGTATCTTTTTTTCATAAGTTTAATTTAATAATTTCATAGGGTTGTTTCCTTACATTCGACTAGAAGAGTCCATCCGCTAAACTGGAACTCGGGTTTTTATTTCGTAATACGGAGTACAACAAGGTCCCTCTGGCTTTTTCGATTCGGAAGCGGGTGCCTGAATCCGTGCAACTTTAGGTAACTAAATTCTTTTACAGTTTCGATGGGGTTACCTGCAATCTCCACACACCCACCCATCTTATTTGCCAGCCTCATCACCTACGTCTTGATGGACAGACCCAGCTTCCCTATGAAACGCGGAGCCCATTTCCTTAAGTTCGGTTAGGCGATGTTCCAGGAAACATGAGCTTTTGGTACAGCTTAGGTACAGCAATAATTAGGCCTTGCATGGCTGATGATTCTGAAAACTGGGAAATGTGTAAGGCGAATGAAGAAAAGTTTAACATATTTGAGGGGAAAAGTCCACGCCGCATTCTTGGGCCGTTGCGGATAGATCACGTCAACTATTGCCTTCGTTACAATGATGAATGCCTAGCTGAGCTAAACGACTTCCAAATCGCTAACTTAATCAAGCTTCATCGTCAGAAGTCAGCTGGACTTGTTCTGAGGATGGACCCAAGCGAAATTGCAAAAAAGATCTACAATAGTAAGCTGTATGTGCTTTATAAAAGGGGTCGCCCAAGGTAACCTGGATTGATACAGTTAATGACGAAGCCACGCTCTTTGAACTGAGAAACTTGAGGGTGTCTGCAAAGGATGGAAATTCTTGATCAAAGTTATTGAGGGAAATCAAGGTTCAACGCGGACCGTCTTGCTAAAAATAATGATGAGTGGCTTAAAAATCGCGTTGATTTTTGACCTTTTTTTGCAGGCGGCGTCGGATATTCTCTTCCATAGACAAAAATTATCTGATTGGAAGTCAGCTAGGGATGTGACTTCAAACGCACTAACTCATTAAAATATGGGGCCATCAAAAACATTTTTATGACGCCAGTCTTTTTTCTTTTGGACTTCGCCTTGTAGCACAAAAATAAAAAGGGAAATCGGCATGTGGCTCACGAGCGGCAGTTTGGGACCAACTGGGCTGTATACTTTAAAGCGTAACTCTGATCGTTTGTTGAAATATTGCCGATATTTGTAAGAATTGGAGAAGCTCTAATGTTTGCAGATCTATCGGAAACCCCAGTGTGAACGCAGGCAAATGCTAGAGCCGATAACGCTAATCGTATTTTCTTAAAAGGTACGGTTTCAGTCCGCTGTTTTGTTGTAAAACACTTACTAGAAAACGAAAAAATAAAACTATCGGAGAGATGACCATTGAGAGGAATCATTTTCAGCCAAAAGTGAGAAAAACATGGGTTTTTAAGTCTTCGATTTGTCGCGTACGGAACAAACATTTTTTAATTTTTATTTTCTTTTAATCTGAGCTTAATGTTTTTGTTTCTTTGAAAAATTGCTGGTGTCGAGTGCACCTCTCAACATACGCTGAGACAATTCAAAAATATGCACTCTTGTTTCTGCAAAGAAAAGGCAACTTTCCGCAAATCTGCTAAATATGATTTAAAAAAAAAATAAATTTCACTACACCCTAATGTACATACCACCATTCTCGTAAGTATTTTTATTAGTTCAGTGTCTAATATGTAGACTTGCTGGAAGCACATGCAAAAAGCTTAAGCAACTGTTCTTCGCTGAGCATTGGGAAAACACTTAGGCAAAAAAGCGAGCAATATGCGCATTACAACAACTGCAATAGTAACAACAATAAAGCAGAAAACAGAAAACACAAAAACAAAAACAAACAGAAAATACACAACTGGTTCAATGGCAATAGGCATTAGGACTTTTCTCTGCACCGCCGCTAATTTGCGCAAAGGAGGTCATGTGAGAGGAAAGAAAGCGGGATAAAAAACAGAAAAAAGTATGAAACGAAAGAAAGAAGGTGTCTGCATTGTCAAAGCGAAAAGTTCATAAGAAAAACTTCGGCACCGAGTGATTAGAGGAAGTGTGCTGGGATGCACAATTTACGTATGAAAATTAAGCTGTTTGCAAGAAAGACCGCAAATTATCGAGACTCTGAAAGTTTCTCTGTTTTTTTTTTCTTGTTTCCCGCGGTAGAGTGAAACTTATAAAGTACGAATGCACACCTAAAGCTTGTGATATCGAAGCGTTGTTAAACGAGCTTTAATGCGGTGCAAGCAACAGATTTTCGATATGGAAAATATTTTGTTGCCAAGGGTTGAGAAAAGTGAATATTTTTACAAAAGTGTTGGAAGTAAAAGTAAAAAAAAATTAATTATATGTTTTTCAGCTTTTTAAAAATGTTTTTAATTGACATTTGAAGTAGCATTAAGGCCTTTTCTGCAAAGATCTACTATTAAGTCTGCTTATACGTTTCAAAGTGCGATCAAATAATTATGGTTCATTAGAAATTATTGATTTTCAGTAGCAAATTTTTAAAGGAAAGGAAATATTACAACAAAATATTATTATATTAATATATATTTTTCACATAATTTCACAATAATAATAATAATAGGCGATTACGCCCTTTGTTGGGTGTTAGGCTGAGCTGCTTCTTCCATTTGTGGTGTACGTCTTGAAGTTGTTCCGGAAATGGAGTGACCTTCAGTTTTATGCCGCCTCCAAAAGACAGTTGGTTTTTATGAAAAGCTTTTTTAGGGTAAAAATACACTACACAATTTTTTTTCTCTTATTTGGTGTGTCGCGCACGGGATTACGAACTAGAGCACTACCAAATGGTAGTCTCGCAGCAACCTATTCGGCTATAGCGATCACTTAAAAATAAAAAATCAAAGTAGAAATATTGCATTAATTGCTCTGCAAAGAAGAATTATCCCAGGTAAGCTAATTGCTCCGCTAAGAGAGAACTACAGATACGCTTTCTGCTACATCTTGCACAAAGGATTGCTTTCTGAGCCTTTCCAGGGGGGTGTACACCAAGGATGCATATTTTTCCCAATAATGTTTCTTCTTGTCCTCGAAGACGTCATGTGCACTACTTTCAATTATGAAAGTGAGTATAAAGGCATTCAGTGGCAGATAAACAACCAATTTCTCAGGCTTCTGGCAGCCGCGAATGATATCTGCTTACCGGCATGTACACTTTGCGACCTTTTCTTTACTGCTGCTTACTCAAGCCACGCAGAAAAATCTTCAAGTTTCGGGCCTCAAGATCAAAGCTATTAATACGAAAGCGCTGTATCTCAACGAGGCAACATCAGAGCCGGTTACAGTGGGCACACAACGGCATGAAAGTGCAGATAAGTTTTGCTTTCTTGGCTGAATTGTCAACTCCGAAGGCGGCTCTGAGGTAGATATTGATTGTAAAATCTCATTATTTGGTATCCTCGCGACTTTGTGGCAAAATAAGCACATCGACCGTCAAACCAGATGTGTTAAATATACAAATGTCACATTTGTTCTCTTACATGCTTGCACCACATGAAAAATAACGGTGGAATTCACGAAAGGCCTGCCCGTTTGCCAACCGCTGCCTGTGCCGCATTTTGCGAATTTTTTTACCTTGTACAATATCCAGCTCGGACCTTCTAAAGGCTAACTAGCTAGACGTGGCAGCTGAAATGCGAAAATGGAAGTGGCAATGGATATTGCATACGCTTAGTAAAAGCAATTACACTGTTGCAGGGCAGACCCTGCGTTGGACTCCTTCCGACAAGCTGGCCGAAGAGTGGGTAGGGCACGTACCACTTCGTGATACTCAACAGAAGCTAAAATTAACTAAATGAACTTTTCCACTTGCTCCGTTCGATGGGGATGGAAAATGCATTAAATTCATTGAACCATATTGAACTTACATCACGAATGTAACCAATATTTGTAATCTTTCTTCGGGAACAGTTTTTGGAGCATACAAACTTAAAATTCGAATGGCCTTAGTTAACCACCTCTAATGGTTGAGTGGTCTGGATTTAGTGTTCTTAGCTACCTTACTGCAAACCTTTGAGCAACCAACAAATTTTCAGAAAAATTTGACACTTTTTAAGTGAAACTTTCAAGGCAGACAAAGAAAGAGGAAGAGACCCGAGAGAGAATGAGAGAGAGAGAGGTAAAGAATATATATCTAAAAAAATTCACAACATTTACAGAGAATACAAATAGACAAAATTTACAAAAAACGGAGAAGGGTCGACCGGTGTAGGTAAACGCTGGACACAAAGCGTGGCAACAACGCGCACTACTCCGAGCGTTTATCACCCGCACAAATGCAGCGATTCCAGGACCGCAGCAACGGCAGAAACTACCGCAAGGCAATACCAATAAATCCGACACCGGTATGGATAGCACTTTATAGTACGCACAAGCACTAGCCAAGAAATGGAAATAAGGGCCAAAAAGTAGGCACCAAAAAATGCCAAAAAATTGGGACCAAAATCGCCCCAAACAGTAGGCACCAAGGAAATATAACGCCAAAAAGGAGCCACCAAAAATATATTGCCTACAAGTTTGCACCCACAAACAAGCGATAAAAAGTAGGCAGTGTTATTTCTCACTACAAATTAGCAACCACAAGGAGAAACTCAGGAAAAATAGCCTAAAGTGTATCTAAAATATATGTATATAAGGTATATGTAGCTGTCTCTCTCTTCTCTTCCTCTACGTTATATCTTTTTTCTCTCTCGCGGAACGAAAATGCCCAAAACGTTGCATGGCCTTGAAATTTTACTCTCCATTCTCGCTCGCCCAGCGAAGCCTAAGAAGTTTCACTTCAAAAATTGGTTGAATATAACCGGTTCAGTATAATACACAGAAATAAAACTAAATTTTAACCACATATTACAATGAAAGTGGGGATCGGGTGTTTTTTTTTTTGAGAGTTCGAGAACTTAAAATGATAATAAAAAACAGAAAAAGTGTTGGAATGATTTTTTTGTATTATATTCTGGTAGATAATTTCATAGCATTTATTTTTAGAATATAAAATCCGTCATATACTTGCCGCGGCTGTATACGGACCTTTCGATCAATCCAATTTTGGACAACTTTTTCCAATAAATCTGAATAACAAATCTAAGTGAGCCCAAACAGCAAAAATTCCTGCTCAAGCCAAATTTTATACGCACGTAACTTAAGATTCTTACGTAAAATTTTCAACGTAGTCGAAGGACAAAGACCATCAATCTTCAAAACTTCACGCAGATTTTTTTTTTCAAAATAAATTTTTCCAACTTGAAAACATTGCTCTGACGTTAAATTCATGATAACTTACCAAGCCTTACTAAACTGAAATGTCACCACAATTTGCCGTTCTCAGCTGTCAAACCAAAATTATCGATATCGATAGCTATCATGGAGCTAAAAAAAACACCCTATATATTTTTTCAATTTTTTTCTCAGCATTGCAATTTTTTCGCACATAAAAGTGGTTCATGATATTAGGTTTTGCTGTCACTGATAAATTTTGAATTCGCTGGTCAGTTGGAAGCACAGTTTCTGGTATTTAAGAATGGGAATATTTAAGGATTTGAAATATTTGGCAGTGTTTAGTAAACGTTAATTATTCCCCAAACTGACTCGAAAGCTTTCAATAGACTTTATTCAAATTTAAAAATTGTTTTCGTTCAATGATCACTGGAGAAGAGGGGAAATACATTTTTACGCAGATGGATCCAAGATAGAAAATAAAGTAGGCTATGGAGTTTTATCAAAAGAATTCGGATTAGAGTTACCTGTCCAACTTCCGGACTACTGTAGCGCCTACCAGGCAGAAATGATAGCCATAAAAGAGGTAACTGTGTACCTTAACGTAGACGCCGTAACAAAAACTGCGGTAAATATCTTCTCGGGCAGCCAGGCACTCATCACGTCAATGGAGGCAGTTATACTAAGATCAAAAGTTGCTCAGGAATGCCTAGCAGCTCTTCAAGGTCAGCCTTATATGGATTCCGGGACATAACGATATCGAAGGAAACTGCAAGGCCGATGAACTATCCGCAAAGGGTACTAATCTTCCGCTGCTTGAAAACAGCGGCAATATTGGAATTCCTATGGCAGCTAGCAAATTAAGGAAAAAAAACTAATATTCTCTAAAAGGTCAATAAGTCATGGAGAGAAGAAAATTTGTTTGTTACAACCAGGCTAATTTGGTCGCAAATAGATAGAAAAAGGTTAGGAGAATCACTTACCCTCTCAAGAGAGAGCAACTCGAAGTTGGTTGCTTGTGTTACCGATCATTGGCGGTTAGGTAGGTATTGGCACTCCTCTAAGCTAGGAGTATTTTCTCATGAACTCTGCAGAAGTTATAGAGATGAAAAAAAGGAATAAAACAGCGGATGACTTGCTCTGTAATTGTCCAGCCTTAGCTAGGAGTAGAGCAAGTTGTTAGGAAAATGCTATTTTGACTCTCTTACGGACCAATCCGGTGTTGGGATAAAACCTGTCCTACGCTTCATAAGAATGTATAAATGAATCTATGATGAATAAACACTAAGGTTCCCGTGATACACAGTGGTACCACAACGCACCTACGTAGCCTAAGTGAATTGGCTATTCTAAGCTGACTGCCACAAAAACATAACCTAACCTGCCGTCCAGTAGGATAATAATGATTTATGATGGCCGTTTTTATTCTTCATAATAAGTTATGAAAAAGCTCTTCATTAAATATATTTGCCGTTCGGAGTCGGCTTAAAACTGTACTCGTAGGTCCCTTCATTTGTGGAACAACATCAAGACGTACGCCGCAAATAGGAGGAGGAGCTCGGCCAATTATTTTTTTATTTTTTTAATAAATTAGTTGCAAAAAAATGTGCAAAGTAAAGTTTTTTTTTTTTAATTTTCCACAACAGCATCGGAAAGTACTACTATTCAGCTTTAAAATCAATTTTTAAAATATTTTTGCGATTAATATAAAAAAAGTTATACTATTTGTATTGCACGGCTGAACCAACTAAAGTATGACAAAAGCCGTTATAAGTCTTGCAAAATCGCTATTTAATTCCAACTGCTCATTTTGTCAAACTCTTTTTGTCCTACTAGGAGTTGCATCTCATAGAGATGGACTGAAGAGTTGGCATCTATGAAAAGATTCCAAGAGTATTGCAGGCTATTTAAATATAATATTTTAAAGCTGAATTGACTGCGATAAAATTTGGGTGAAACTGAAATGAAATAAGAACTGCCACTACTCATATGATAAAACTGTGGCATCTGAAAATTTTAAAAAATTTTCTAAATTGTGGAAAATTTATTTAGACACCAGTGCAGACTCTTTTGTAGAAAGAATGTTGGAAAGTTGGTCCTAGAAAATCTAGCAAAGGTAAATAACTGTAATCGCAAAAGAAATTCAGACAATTAGAAGTGGATATGGGGCGGAAAATTTCATTCGCCCCAGACGCTGGCACAGCGATAAGTAAACTAGAAGCTTTGTAGACCGCCAAAGGAAGCCTAACAAATTATTGAATAAGTTTTTAAATGAAAATAAATTATTATGGTATTTATTACTCTGGAAAGTACTTAATTCATTTGCTAAAATCTGAGTATTTCTTATTTTCTATAAAAAAACGTAATTACGTTAAATAAATAGTCGAGGAATTTTAAGTTTTAATAGTCGATAAATCCAGAAAAAGCAGAAAGAAAACTTGGATGAGGGTGTTAAAGTTCTTCCTTGTCAACGCTGAATATAAAAAATATTTGAAAATAAAGGCTCAGAAAAATGAAATGATTTATTCCCCTTGTGCTCGTGGCACTTCCTAGGCAAGCTGTATTATATATTAACATGTTTGTATGTAATATAATTTTTAGTGTACATATATTGAGCATTTATACTCCTTACTTGGGTATTTGGAAGGGTTTCACCGCCGATTTAGTGCGTCTTGATGATTTTCCTCAAATGAAGGGACCTAAAATGTTATGTCGCCTCTGAACGGCAGATAGTTTTTCATGAGGAGTTTTTTTATGGCAGAAATATACTCAAAGGTACGGCAGTGCTTGCGGAGAGGCGAACGCTTTTAGAAAAAACTTTTTCTATCAGTTGGTGTTTCATGCTCGGGGCTTACCATGCACTTCCGCATGATATTCACGTAGCTTATACAGCCCGGTTTACTTAATTAGAGACAATATTTTTGATGGAAGAAATTTATGGGAAATGTTTATTAAAGCAATCCTATTTGATCTACTTATCCAAGGTGTCCTGATAATTCAAGTGAAGGCTATACTTTGCTGTAAAATAAACTTACATCATATTATTACTGCATCTAACGGTATTTCGCAGCAGTAAAACTTTAGAAGTTGTAAAACTGTGTTTGGCCGAAAACTTCTTAACTCTAATAAAGCGCAAAGGTTTAACAAGGACAAATCGGTATCTTGTCCTCAGAGGTACTTTCAAATCACCAAATTGCCAAAAAGATTGGTCGATGTCCAAAGGTTGTCGATCTTTACATGAAACAAGAAGCCTCCTAGGGTAAAAACTACAAAGGCAGAACTGCAATGGTTTTGACACCGAAAGAAACACGCAAAATCATTGGGATTACAGCAAATTCCCCCCTTTCCACAGCAAAAATTAAATAAATGGCAAGTGTTGCAGCTAGCAAATTCTCCGTTCAAAGGGCTATTCTAAAAGCGCCATAGCTGGAGCGTGAAAAATGGCAAGAAAGAACCACATTTGAATAAATTTCGCAAAGAACGTTGTCTCAATTCTGCAAGGGAACACATGGCTTGTACTTCTGCTACAAATAAAGATACCGGTGAATGAAAAAAAGTGGTATTTAAGGTAGATGTATGCAATTACTATTTCCATGTTTTAAGAAAAGAAGAATGCTACTTGAGTCGACTTCACAGCCGTGTTATGGTATGGCGCATTCGAATTGAAAATTTTAGTCTGCCCGATGACGAGAAACAGCTTTAACGCTTTGTTGGAATCATCGTTTTCCGAGTCTCGGAAACATTTTGGCTTATCAATTGAATCATTCAACAGCATGAGGCACCTGTTCACATTTCAAGTGCGGTCGAAACTTGGATTGCGTCTCAAAACGTTGAACTTTAGCCTGGTCGTCGTATTCCGCAGGTCTGAACATTAATGAAAATCTTTGGGGATGCGTGCTCATCACGTCATACATGCTTTAATTCGAATCATCAAGACAGCCTGGTCTGAAATTTAATTCTGCTATCTGGAGAATTTTTACAAATTTATTCATCAACGTATTTACGAAGTAACTTATAAATAAGGTGGCAGCGCAAACTATTAAGCGTTAAATAATAAATGAACAAAAATACAAAATTTCTTATAATTATTATTATTTTTGCTTATTTGGTTAGTGCCTATTAATGCTATTAAAAAACAAAAAAACAATAATTGGCGCATAAACTTTTGTCAGGTGTTTGGCCGAGCTGCTCCTCCTATTTGTGGTGTGCGTCTTGATGTTGTTCCAAAAGTGGAGCGACCTACAGTTTTAAGCCAACTCCGAACGGCAAATATGTTTTATGGGGAGCGTTTTCATGGCAGAAATACGCTCGGAGGCTTGCCATTGCCTACCGGGGGTTTTTCCTATTATTTGATGTTCATGCACGGAGACTCGAACAAACGCACTTGCGAATGACAGTCACGCATCAACCATTCGGGCACCGCGGTTGAAAATTGAACTGAACCAGTAAAGCAATTACAGTATTACAGCTGCTTTGTCCTTGTTAAGCCTTTCTGCTTTCCCATTTTATTACCATAGAATTAAGAAGTTTTCGACCACAAACAATGAATGCTTAAAAAAATGATCCCGTTTCACAGCCTTAATGCGCAAATTATGTAGGCAAACTGAGTGCCTCTATTCAAGTCAACTTTACAACTGTGAATGTTTAGTTGCAGCGAAATACCGTTAGGTGGAATAAAATTTCGATGCAAGTTTATTTTCGAATTACCTGAATTATCAGGGAACCTTGTGCCTATATATCAAATACAGTCGCCTTAATAACCATTTTCTTCCATAAAATTTATTGTCTCTAATCAAATGAACCGGATTGTATTTGTATTACTTTTTATGAAATTTTTCTCACTGACTAAACAGCCAAGCTAAATAAAAAATACTACAAAATTATGTCAGGAAACAAGGAAAAAAGTCTTTTAATATTTTATAAAATTTTATTAAAATTGAACCAATTAAATTAAACAACGCCAAATGGTACGTTGGCTATGGCTTTTACGTGCGAGATCTGCACGTAATTCAATCTGTATTATTAAAAATAAATGCACGCAAACTTTAGCGGTGGCCAATTTATTTAGCAATGCGCCACCTGTAAACTTCCGACTATGCGAACGCTTGCTGTGATTCGAATGCATAACAAATAATTTGCATTCGAAACACCTCTCGATGACCGTTAGCGCTTATCACACGTCACTTGGCCACAAATTCAATTCATGGTGGCGCCTCACCGAAACGTAAGGATCACCTAATACACCAACAAATTTCAGTGCATCATAAATCTGCCAAACACATCGCCGCCCCCCGCCAAAGGTGTGCGCCGCCAATTAGCGTTAGCAAAAAATATTATACGCGCCACAAAATTACGTTGCGCCATTCTGCGGCTGATGGTTTATTGTGGCAGCAAAGCGTAACACAATAAACTTCGTGGAAAAATATGTTTGAATGCGTATGCAAGCAACCAACTGACGCTGCAAATTGTTTTGGAAACAACAACAACAACAACCATCATTGTTTATTTTTTGCCAAAATAAGGCCAAAAACAACACAACAACTGGCGTTACACGAGAATAACGAACTGAAATTACATTGAAAGAAAATTAAAATGCTTGCTGCCGTTGGCTACGCATCCTTTTGTATATGTATGTACCAGTACACACACACACATACCCCTGCACATAAGCGCACAAAGGTAGCCGAAGGTGTTTTGCAAAGTGTTTTGGGGCAGAAGTAACCTAGCGGCGAAAAAATGCGTTGAGTGGCAAACGATGCGCAAACAACGGCAGCACACTCACACATACAAGTGAATAAACAACAAAATACAAACACATACATAGAATAACAGTGAGTTCAAAGCACTTACCCGAAAGGAGTCAGGGGCGTACAAGTAACTCGCTGTGCTAAGCAGCCACCTCCGCTCAGCAGGAACTGCTTATGTGGCTTTCTAATCCGCGCACGTTCATTGGTGATATTTTACGACCAGCACGACCAGCGATCAGCAATGGATAAGCGCGCGAGTTCACTGCGCCACAGCTGAGTATCTTCGCCTGCCAGCACGTTGATATCGTACAAAGTGGACGTTGTGGGTGCAAACAAATTTAGTACGTGTTAGTATGCCAGGCAGGTGTCACAGCGAGTACATCAAGCATTTTACGAGCTGGCTGACACTACACTTTTGGCTGAAATCTAGTTGGGGGAATCTAGTACACTGTCCTGCTGCAGTCGGGTCAACAAGATAAAGACTGCACACTAATTTTGGTATTTCGCACAGTTATATAATTGAAAATCACTCGCTTTCTTTAAATTGATGAGACGCGCACGCACAACAACAAGCACTAAGCCAACGCGTGCAAGCGACTCAGCTTAATATGCCACCGTTCCGTGAAAAAACTACTAACTGGGGGCACAATAGAAAGTTAGCACATGCCACAGCAATAATTTTACGACGACGATGGCAAACACACAAACGCAGGTTGTATGCCGGTAGCAAAAGAAGCTGCGTACACTTAATACGCCAAAGTCGAATGCACAACCTACAAAATGGTCGCAAAGCGTTCACAGAATTATTATTATTCTTTTTTTGCGAATTGAAATTATTTTGACTTATTAAACATTTAACAATTAGCAAACCGTAAATGCATGCACTGCGCTGTACGCTCATGCGCTACCGGCCTAACAACAGCACCCAAAACTAATTGCTCGTTTTACGTTTCCACTATAAGCAGTTTGCTGTGTCACACAATATGGCAGCCGATTGCAAAAATTTCGTTATTTTTTTGCCAATCACTTATCACTACTTCACTTGGTCCCAATTCAATTGTAAACACGCTTCCGTTTATGCCCGTATTATTTCCAAATCCTTTTATTGCTCAAAAATGCCACTAAACTGCACGTAATGCAGACGCGTACGCAATTTGGGCCAAGCACTAGAGGCACAACGAAAAATCTATTATACACTGTAGCGAACAACGAACGGCGATGCGGATATACGTATATATATATTTAACGCGAAACACACTAAACCGAACCGAACCACACAAAAGTTCCTTAGAGACTGACTACCAAGTGGTCGAACGAGCAGAAACTTTGTGTTTCAGTTTCACTTTTTTGGCACATCGTGTGACGAATGGGAACAGCAGCAACATTCGTGTAAGCAAATGATAGCAGCATCAACGGCAGCAGAGACAAAAGTGTAGAAGAAGTGACGATGGCAGCTGTAGCAGCAGCGAAGCACGGTAACAACACTAATATCAGTTAAATGTAGCAGCGGGGGCAACACCCGAGCAGCATGACTCGTTTCATTTGAAACCAACACGATGACAGCAACACACACACACATCACAGCGCTAGCAGTTTGGTAACAGCGGCGATGCTGCGGCGGAAGTTAACGATGACGTCGCGTACGATGTTTCAGTTTGGTCGCTTCGTGTATAGAGTAAGACCAAAGAGGGTTGTGCAATCATAAAGAAAAAGTAGTAGAGCAGCAATGAGCAAGCAAGGCGTCGTGAAGTCGATTGCTTGTCGTTTCAGCGCCGGATGCTGACACTCTATTCGAAGTAACTGGCGAGCGTTAAGCGGAAGTGAGCACCCCATGAGTATGCATCCTCTCTTTGGCACTCATTTCCGTTTGCCGGTGTTGGTAAGTGAGTTAAGTGAGCACAAAAATTGCACCGCTACTCTTTGCTCTCTGTGCAGCGAAAGAACAAAGTTGAATAGAAACATTAGTTCTGAATGTTTGCTTTGAAGCAGTGCAGCTGTTAAATCTGTTGATTATAAAATTTATTAACCGCAATTTAAGTGGCGTGTTAATAATAATAATTATATGTATATGAATTTAGTGCAGGAATAAAGTGGAATAATTTGAGTATCAGTTTGTTCATTAAATTGCCAAGGTGTCTCAATAATATCGTATTTATTTCATTAACATTTTTGCCGCCATTTTTAAGTTGACTACCAGCTAGCGTCACAGTGACGCGTAAAGCTTTATGAATTAGTGAATTGATAAGCAAGTATACAAATACATTCATTAATGCACTGCTATAATTATTTTGCATGGTATTTCAAACAAAATTTACACACACCACAAGCTGAAGGGTAAGTTCCACGAAGCACCTAAGAAGGATCTAAATATATATTATTCCTCTTCTTTATTAACGATAACGATAACCTTTAAGTGATTTACGCGGAGATTGGCAAAGCGCGCCAGTGCATTCTTCCTCATGCCAATTGGTGTAATTTAAACACACCATACGAAATCAAGCTCCTCTCCGTCTGATCTTTCCAAAGTAAGTAGGCCTTCAACTTTTTGAGCTGGAGCATTTGTATCTAGGCGGTACTATGTCATTGCCGCCGTAAGACTCACACAGCTCTTTATTTAATCGTCTGCAATATTTGCCGCTCCCAGCGGACAAGATTTGAAACATTTTCCACAGAAGCTTTTTCTCCAACACTCCAAAGGCCGCCATATCGGATGATAATGTTACAACAAACATTGTTCGAGCTTTTGCCAAACCAAAAGGAGGGTCATAATGAATGACTTAGAAAGTGTGTTTATTGCCATAGCGAGGACTTCACTATACAATTGCTTACTTAGTCCAAAGTACCAATTGTTGGCAAGATAATTTTTCCGTTGGAATTCAAGACGAAAATTACTATCGCTGTCAAGGCCAGTTTTCATTTAAACGGGACCCCTGACTACCTCGAAATTATAACTGTCAACAGTGGCATGTGTGTCGGAGTAGCAGTGTCCTGACAAGAGGTACCTTGTGTTGTCCTCGTTCACCGTTCGCTTCGCTTCTTTTTCCGGCTTAGAAAAGGCAGAACTAACGGAATAGAATGCACGATATTTTTTTATCTTCCCTTTACGACACGGTTTCAACGCTGACATCGCTATCAGAATAACTTTTACTAATCCTCCAAAGTTAGCCCACTTAAAGATACGCATAAAGCATAAAACTTCAAAATATCGTACATTTTTATCGACTTCGGGCTTCAGTTCAATTTAAAAGAAGATACTATTTTCGGGTCAGCTGTTATCTATTTAAAATCTAGAAATTTGGCAACTCTAAAACGCAAATACAAGACCTTACTCACAACATTTCGCCACAATAGCCTAGAAACAACAACATAGACGCCCTCTTCTCCCCTCAACTTTCCGCGCGTGAGACGAAAAAGAAAACAGTTTTGATATCATCAGATGAAGCGATGATTTTTACAATTGTACGACCCAATAACAATAAAAGTGGCCAATTCAAAGAACGTCACAACGGAACGAAATGGCAACCGAAACGATATAGGAAAGAGCAAAGGAATGCAGGGCAGAAATTGTGCAGCACTAATTTCGATGTTACATAGTAGAAGAGGAATGCTGTTTGCGCTGTTGTTGTGGCTTTTGTTGTTGTAGCAAGTAAAACGCCGGCGATGAGAGTAAATTACGAAATTCCTTTGATTTGCTTTTGCCATTACTCATTGCAGACTCTTCTAGTGAGTGAGGTAGGATAGGGCTGTTGTTGTTGCTATTGTTGAAAAGGGGAGAGATGGCGCGAATCGAGTTGTGCAAGCAAACTGATGCTGTATTTGTTTTCGTTGATGAGGCTAGATTTGCTACTTATTATTTTTGCTGCTATATGGTGTTGTTGTTGTTGCTTTGTTCTGTTACTTGTTTCTTGTTTACATTCTACGCATTTGGCGAAGATATTAAAAGGAAGTAGATTTACTAAGCGATAATTGCGGATTGGAGCCCACGCGGGTGGCATGGTAAAGCTTAAACGAAGGCACGAAGGCGAGATGGTTGGCACAGCGATGTGCGGGTTCGTGTGTTCGAGTGTGGGCAAGCTATTGTCCGTTGGAAAAACTTTTAATTGTTGTTTACGTGTGAGAAAAATGCAAACAATGAAATGGATAATGAATGCTGCAGCAAAAGAAATGAAAACTATAACAAAAACTTACGTACATGAAAAGAACAAAGTGTGAAAAGAAATTGTATTTCATTTTCGCTAATGCAATTGTGGAAACCTACGAACGCTAGCATTGTTTTTGCTACAAACTGGTTTATACATACATATATATGTACATGCATACGTACACTCATATAGGGAATATAAAAAACTCGAAAGGGGAAAAATGGGGGAAATATCCTCTAAGTTACTGAAAATTGGGTAATTTTCGAATTATTTTAAAGTTAATGAGAATTTTTCTGGAGGGAAATTGTAAATAGAGATAGAGGTAGAGCTAGAGATAGAGATAGAGATAGAGGTAGAGGGATAGATAGAGATAGAGATATAGATAGAGATGGAGATAGATAGAGATAGAGATGGAGATAGAGATAGAGATAGAGATAGAGATAGAGATATAGATAGAGATAGAGATAGAGATAGAGATAGAGATAGAGATAGAGATAGAGATAGAGATAGAGATAGAGATAGAGATAGAGATAGAGATAGAGATAGAGATAGAGATAGAGATAGAGATAGAGATAGAGATAGAGATAGAGATAGAGATAGAGATAGAGATAGAGATAGAGATAGAGATAGAGATAGAGATAGAGATAGAGATAGAGATAGAGATAGAGATAGAGATAGAGATAGAGATAGAGATAGAGATAGAGATAGACATAGAGATAGAGATAGAGATAGAGAGAGATAGAGATAGAGATAGAGATAGAGATAGAGATAGAGATAGAGATAGAGATAGAGATAGAGATAGATATAGAGATAGAGATAGAGATAGAGATAGAGATAGAGATAGAGATAGAGATAGAGATAGAGATAGAGATAGAGATAGAGATAGAGATAGAGATAGAGATAGAGATAGAGATAGAGATAGAGATAGAGATAGAGATAGAGATGCAAACCGCTATAAAACCAAATGGCCTACAAAATAGACTCTTGTGCCTTGGGAAATCATTCTTTGTCGACTCATCAAAGGCTCTTTCTCAACCGACGCACGACGTAGAGAAATTGATTTCGGTATGTTTAAAAAATATTTCATAATGCTTCAGAAGGTAATGGAAGGAATATAAAGTGGCCCGCAAATCAGACAAATTTTACGGAACGACGGAAAATTAATAAAAAAAATTAGAAAATTAATTTAAACTGACTTCGTGCTTTATTTATCAATTACTTGAATTTGAATTATATATATATACCTATAATTGGCGCGTACACCCTTTTTGGGTGTTTGGCCGAGCTCCTCCTCCTATTTGTGGCGTGCGTCTTGATGTTGTTCCTCAAATGGAGGGACCTACAGTTTCAAGCCGACTCCGAACGGCAGATAGTTTTATGAGGAGCCTTTTCATGGCACAAATACACTCGGAGGTTTGCCACTGCCTGCCGAGGGGCGACCGCTATTAGAATGTTTTTCTTAATTTTGGTGTTTCACCGAGATTCGAACCTACGTTCTCTTTGTGAATTCCGAATGGTAGTCACGCACCAACCCATTCGGCTACGGCGGCCGTCATTACAAAGAAATAATATAGCAGATATGATTACCAATTTGAGAAATTTTGTTTGATTGAACAACTTTAAGCTGCACTTTCTGGATTCTCAAATGGATTACTATCTAAAAAATATTAGATAATCCAGTGAGGAAAAAGGAAATCAACTTCATCAATCAGAGCGAACGCTGGTAACAGGAAACTTGGAATATAGGATCATTTATGATGGTAGATTACTGCTGGTCGTTAACTGGGGTATTCGGGTACTCAAATGAGAATAAACGCAACAGGCAAACTCGACATGAATTTTTTGTATCTGAGAAAGTATTATACAGTAGGAAAGCAATTTAAGGATATGGAAAACTTGTAATATTGAGATAATCTAACAGTTCTGACTTCGGATGCAGACTCAACGAAAACTAATATATTTGAGGCCTAACATAGTTTGTCGGCCCAAATGGTACGGTTTTTTTGTAGTAGTTGGCAAATATACATAACGTTATGTATCAGATATCGTGCAATATATAAATTTCTTTTTTCTCCCCCTACAAGAATCCCTTAGAACCGACAGTGCTCATACAACATATACAGGTAGAAAGGCATGTAGATATACACATACATACGTAAACAAATATACCACACTTCTATACCGTATACCGTTACTTAAGCAACCATGAGGCAATTTGTTGTTGTTCCAGCCGTACAAATTGTATTCACGCCTCATACAAAGATAGTAATTTTTTAATTTAATACCACACAAAGAACGCTACGCGCTCACAGTTAAACAATACCAACAAATAAACCAACAGCTGAACAATACTAAGCGTAAGAATAAATTTTATGCTGCATTATTAGTCGAGTTGCACGTGTTGCAATTAAGGCTCTGCGACACATAACTGCTTTGCCTTCCATACATGCACACGGCACACGGATTAAATGATATTGGAGAAGTCGTATTTGCAACAACAAAGTGTGCATATAATAAGAACAAAAACAATGTCGTTAAGCGTAAGAAAATGTTTGTTACTTTCTACAACGTTATGCGACAAACAACCGCAATGTTGAATGCACTACATCAAAATTAGGGAAAGTGTTGACGCAAGTAGTCGAAAAGATTGTATACATAAATGCAGATCAACCTTAATAGAATAGAAAAACGGTGAAATTGATTAACCCAAGATATATCTTAAGTGAAATAAAAGGTCCTCAAGGTTTTCAGCCACACCATACGACGCATACGAGTACTATGCACTGGGTTATACTACACAGGGACTTGAATGTGATATAATGCTTCAAAAAATCCTTAAACATCGTTGCGTTTTCTGAAATCAGTTGTGTGTTGCAGCGTTCTAAAATGGGGGTAAAAAACAATACATTCTATAGTACTAAATAGAAGATGAAGATGAAATTATACTCCAAGTTGAAAAGTCTGAACAGTGGGCCAAAAAAACTTGTATTACTTATGGACCCAATACAAGGGTTTCGCACCTTTGCGGCACTGCATGTGATGATCTGTACTTCGAGTTGGTATTTTTTAGCATAAACTTGCATATAACATTTTCACGTAGTGGAGATTTATTTATTCTTTTTTCAGTT
The DNA here is from genome assembly GCA_037575425.1 of Anastrepha fraterculus. Lineage (NCBI taxonomy): Eukaryota > Metazoa > Arthropoda > Insecta > Diptera > Tephritidae > Anastrepha > Anastrepha fraterculus. Next base: position 13,712 of record JAYXIM010020974.1, on the reverse strand, counting down.
GAAACATCCATGTCACCGAAAAAGAGAAATTAATTAGTGAAAATTTTTGTTCGATGATTTATTACGATTTTTGACGTCGATTTTCGAGACAGGAGTGCATTGATCAGCTTACCTTGACTTTTGGTGTTGAAGCACTGCACTTAGTCACTGTGAAACGCTGGTACCACGAGTTCCAAAGCGACCGTCGATCCTTGGAAGATGAATTTCGTAAAGACCGTCCAAAAACGATCGTTGTGTCGATGCTGTGTGTCAATTCATAATCCAAGTCCTTGGGCATTAGTGGTACTAACATACATTCAATATTGCTTGAGCAATCGATCGTCAAGAAGATCAGTTCTCGTTGGATATGGCATAATTTGATAATAGCGGTAAAAATGACTCGTGTAGAGAAATATTGAAGAAATTGAGCCACGATCATTCTATGCACGTCTATGACATCATAAAGGTGACGAATCTTGGATCTATGTATGTACATGAACCAGAAAAAAAATTGCAATCGATGGTATGGGTATTGCGAAGAGCTAAATGAAAAGTAAAATGTAAGTTAAACGCTTTTCAGCGCCTGAAAAAGCTTTTAAAGCCTTTAAATAGCTTATTTCAGAGGTATACCCGACTGTGTGACAAAAGTGCTTTGAAAATAGGTTCAAACGAATGCAAAAGTGTATTAGTGGACAGTGGAGAATATTTTGAAAAGCAGTGAAATAATTTTGATTGTTCAACCGTACCGTTTTAAGGTGGGATAATCATTGAAAATGTTCATAAAGTCGTGGAAATCCATGGAGGCAGATCTGCTTGTGACCGCTAGCCCATGAAGCGAAAACGAATCAGGAAACTGAAACCATCTATGAGGCGCAAATTTCAACTAACGAAATCGTATTTTTAGTATGCCTGAGCTTGTAGAGTGAGTTTGACAGAGAGCAATATTAAATTTTATAAACGCTTGTTTTTCTTACTATGGGACCTCTTACTTCGATACAAAGGCTAACTCAAATGTCGCATCGTAAAGTGGATAAAACTGTACACTTAAGTTCGTAAACAGTTCAGCACATTATTGAATGCTTCATGGATGAAAATCGTTTAGTAAATAACTGACGGCAGGCCCCAAATAAAACTTTGACAGAGAAAGAATGTCAGTGGTTAGTGCGCCAAGTGAAGAAAAATCCTGCAAAAAGTGCTCCAAAGGTAACTTAAATGGCCAAAAAGGATTAAGGTAAGACTTGATTTCCAGAAACTGTTCCAAATGCTAAGGAAGCAAATTTAAATGGTAGAATAGGCCGAAATAAACCTTTCGTAAGTGCAAGTAATAGAAGTAAGAGATTGCAGCTAGCGCGGGATCATCTAAATAAGACCACCGCATCTTGGAGGGCGTACTTTTCGCAGGCGACCATAAGACAAGTATTTTATATGGCGCGAGGCCAATACGGAGCTCAAGACCCCAAAATTTGCGAGTTGCTATAAAACACGGCGGTAGCATATCTATGGTTTGGGCAAATGATTTGTCATCAAATGGAGTTGGAAATTACACCTTTATCGAAGAACAAGAAACCAAAAATGTTTATATAAAACTTCCGGAAGAAATTTGTTTCCAAGCGATAGAAAATTACGGATTGAAGATAACTTTCGCTATTACGACCCTACGCACAAGTCATAAATAAAACAAATAAGATTAATATAAAGGGTGGTTAAATTTCAAAGGCCGATGTTGAATGTAAACCACACCTAAACGTCATTTTCTTTTTTTGCATTCCATTTGACATTTTTCAATTTCATACTAAGTCAATTTGAATCATGGAAAGATACACAATCGAGCAATGCGTTAAAGTTATTCAGGCTTATTATGAAAACGGGCGTTCAAATCAAAATGCATATCGCGCACTTCGTGAAGAAAATCATCTTCAGTGATGAGGCACATTTTCACCTTAGTGGATTCGTCAATAAGCAGAATTGCCGCATTTGTGCGAATGATAATCCAAGAGTGATTGCCGAAAAACCAATGCACCCACAAAGAGTGATTGTTTCGTGCGGTTTATGGGCCGGCGGCATCATTGGGCCGTATTTTTTCCAAAATGAGGCCGGTCAGGCAGTTACTGTGAATAATGTTCGCTATCGTGAGATGATAACAAACTTTTTATGACCCGAATTGGAAGATATGGATGTGGACGATATGTGGTTTCAACAGGACGGTATCACTTGTCACACAGCTAACGAAACAATATCTGTTTTGCGCGAAAAATGTGATGGCCGAATAATCTCACGTCGCGGCGATGTCTATTGGCCGCCAAGATCATGTGATTTGACACCGTTCAACTTCTTTTTTTAGGGTTATTTGAAAAAAAAACGGTGTACTTCGATAAGCCAGCAACAATTCAAGAGCTAAAGGATGAGATAATTCGGCACATTAACGGTATAGAACCTCAATTATGCCTCAGCGTCATGGAAAATTTGGACCATCGGATGGAGGTGTGCCGCCGAGGCCGCGGCGGCCATTTGGCCGATATTTTGTTTCATACGTAATTGAGCCACACCAGTATTATCATAATAAAGAGAAATGGCCCTTGAAACTTAACCACCCTTTATAAATATCCCCAAATTGGTAAAACTCTTACACAATCACCCGATAAATATAAGAAAATATGTCATCCGTCCTTAACTAATCGGATTTTGAAAAGACAATACTTGAAGAGTGGTAGTCGAGAATATACAAAAAAATTGGTTGACTTCATGCCACTTAGACTTCAAGCTGTAATTGATAATAAAGGATACCCAACAAAGTGCTAAATGCCTGAAAATTTTCAAATTGGAAATACATCGTTGCTCTGTTTTAACTGTATCATTTAAGCTGCGGCGAGAATTCATTTATTCATTTAGTAAGTCAAGAAATACAAGGTTTCTTACAGACCATATAGAACTAAGAGTATTTGTAAGAATTATATATACGTACATACATCTTTCGATACTATTTAAAGAAATCATTAAGTTATAATTTAAACTTAAATTTAGATAACGAGAAATCAAAAGCCAAAGAACTTGAAATATAGTTGCACTCATTCAATGTTCAAGGCATAGGTGCTTTCAAGGCATAAACAGTTCTAACACGCTCTAGGAAGAATAAATCATTACTCCGAAGGGTAAAAGCCCAATTTATAATATCGAAAACAAAGCAGAGTGACAGTATACTTCTTCTACTTCGTAAGGATTTTTAGTTTAGTAATGCACACTTTGCATTATATGAAGGAATCGGATCAGTGAAGTTCAAAGATCTGAGCGTAAAGCGAAGAAGTTTCTTTTAAATACGTTCAAGTCTATTGATGTGGCGCTGATAATAAGGCCTTCAAATAAAGACGGCATACTCCAATTTGGATCGTACGAGTGAAGTAAACAGTGACTTCAAGGTATAAGGATCCACAAAGTCGGAAGTAAACCGCCGAATGAAGACAAATGGATAATACGATTTGGCGATGACAAAATTTAAATTACTAAGAAACTGAAAGGTGGAGTCGAAGACTACACCCAAATCAGTAATTTCATTAAGAGCATTTAGGCGCGAATTCTTTATAAAATATGAGGTACAGATTAAATGCTTTGACTTAGAAAATTCCACATGATATCATTTCTTAATATTTAATTGAAGTAGATTCCTATCGCACGATGCCACGACGTTGTTGAGGTCTGATTGAAGATCATACGAATCAGACAGGTTTCGTACAGTTTTAAAAAATTTTAAGTCGTCTGCATATAAAAGAAACTCAGAGAAATGAAAACATTCAGATATGTCATTAATAAAAATTACAAAGAACAAAGAACAAAGGACCTAAAATGCTGCCCTGATGGACTCCTGAAGAGGCAATGAAAGGATAAGAAGATAGATTATCGATGGCAATTACACATTCACGATTGAAAAGGTACGACTTTATACATTTAAGGAAAGCAGAGTGAAACCCAAAACTTGGAAAAATCCGTATAAACTGCATCAACTTGACGGCTATTATTGAAAGGCGACATTCAAAAGTCTGAGAAAACAGCAAGATTAGTGGCAACTGAACTACCAGCCATAAAACCATGCTGACTAATTGATATATTACGTTTCACAGCAAAGTATAATTATTTTTTTCCAATATGCAATATACAAAAAGAGTTTTGAAACCGCTGAAAGTTTGGAAATAGGTCTGAAGTTCGCGAAGTTATTTTTATTCCCAGCTTTGAATATACTTAGGTGTGATAGAAGTAACTTTCCAAACATCTATTAATTGTCCGCAAGCTAAAGATTTATTAAAAATTAGCAGAAATGTATAGCCGAGAGCAGAGCATTTTTTGACAAAAAATTAATACCATCCCAAATATCATCAACAGTTAATTGGAGAGAACCATTTCTGTGCATGTTTTGGGTTTTTTGGTATTACAATGAAATGAGTGCACACTTTTGTGTATTTTTTGTTGAGAAATAAAATAAAAAATAAAATAAAATATCTGCGTACTCTGTATCAAATAAGGTGTGAGTGGCATATTTCTTAGAAAGGGGCGCCAGAGTGTGTCAAGTGTATTTCAAAGTTATATTCTGCAATTAATCAAAAAGTTTACTTTTTCTTAAAAAGCGAAAACTCATTGAAAAAAAATATTGAAAGGTGTTTTTAACGATTCTTAAACTAAATACATCCGATTGCTCGCCCAACTTTTAGATTATTCCACCTTTTAAGTGGTGGCGATTGTACATTTTTTTTAATCGAAATACAAGCTTAGTGTCCTTTTTACGAATTAGCTTGACCTTTTTTGTGGTATATCTCATGAAAAGAAGCGAAAAAGGAGGAGTAGAGCAACACTCATTGCTAAATGCTCCTATTTTTTTCATCGCAACTGTGCACACATCCACACACTTGCTTTTAATTAAATATATAATTCATTAATTTAATAAACGAAGCGCAAAAATGCTCACTTCAAATGAGAATGCGTGCAAAAGAGTCACACGCCAATCCGTTTGGCACTCAACAATAAACGTTAAATGAAAAATTTTAAGATTCGTTCCAATTCCATTTACTTGCTAACGAGTGCTGAAAGCAGCATGTTTCGAAGAGTAAAAGCGGCGAGTTAAGAGAGCGCTTATGTTTTGTTAGTGAGAGCGCACATTCACTGCGCTCTTCACTGTTGAAAGTTCGACTAACGAATGAATGGCCTTCGGCTGGCATAACCATTTTCCGTTTTGTTTGCGGGAAACTGCATGCACACATACAGACGTAAGCATACCAATGTGTGAACAAATTTGTATGCAGGTGTGTGCCTGTATTTTAGCAAATATTTTACACTGCATACCCCCGTTTGGCGACTTGTACGCGCATGCAGGTTCACATGTGTGCATGTAGTTATATACATATATATATACGAGCATACATATGTATGTATGTATGTATACGTGTATGTCCTATAGGCCTTCGTATGCTACATCCTCTTCATTCATTTACAGGTTAATAGGCCAAATTATGGTTTGGCTTACATTCGCTTTGTGTGCGTTAAAACACTGTGCACTCTACATTATAGGTAGGCATATGCATGTGTGTAGGTATGTCTGTGAGTGTGTGTGAGTGCGCGTAATTTTCTTTTCAAACCTTTGCCTTGCTTTCTATGTATGCACGATGACAGTTGAAGGTGTTTATGTTTTATTATTCAAATTTGTATTAAGCAATGCGTGTAAATAGCAAATAATACGATGGCCCATTAGAATTTAAAATGACATTAAACTCAATTTTTCAATTGCAATTAAAATCGCATTACCCGAAGCACAGATTACGGCGCAGATGAGATGACAGCTATAGCCACAACACCGGCAACGGCTATAATTCACTGGCAGGCATAAATTGATTTCGTCATAGAAAAGGTGGAGGTCAAATTAGGTGGGCACAGTGCGCTCACATGCACTCACTCGGTGAGTGTCGAGAAGAGGCACATCCCTCTGGCCAAATGAAATAATCGAAAGTCTTCAAACTTGGACTTTTTGGTATCATTTGAAAGCTAAGACTTGAATTAAAAAATGTCTTACCTATTTTGCGATAAAATATACCTTTGAGCCTTATACATCCGCTCAAATCGCAAGTAATTTGTACCCTATAAAAGTATTTGTGGCAAAGATTTTTTTAAAAATAAATTTTTATCCTTAAAAATGTGTACTGCTATACTTTTATAGAAATAATCATGATAAGCCCAAAAACATATGTCGCATGAAAAAAGTTAAGGTAGGTAGGTTAGATGGCAAGAGTACCCCAGGTACGCTACAAGTAGCACTTACGTGCCGTTTTGATACCATAGAGTGGACCACTACCTGTGAAAGGATTAAATAAGGAGATAAGACCGTCTACAGCCATCCAGTGCTGTTGATGTAGCGGAGGAGAGAAAAGGGATCTAGGCTGGAGAATTTCGTCAAGTCATCCCCAAAGGGAACGCTGAGGAATCTCAAGAGCCTAGCCGCCAAAGCCGGACATCTGCAGAGAAAGTGTACCACAGTCTCTTTCTCTGTAGGATCCCCACAGCTTCTGCAATGGGGGTTGTACGGAATTCCAAGCTTCTCCGCGTGAGTGCCGATCACCCAGTGGCCAGTGATCACCGCGATGAGTTTGGAAATTGAATGGCGGGGGTTCCCATCACCTTAAGCGTTCTGTTTATGTCATATTGAGGCCATAGTGCTTTTGAAATGGCGCACGATGAGACAGACTTCCATCTGTCTTGCGCTTTTCTTAGAAAGAAGTTGTGTAGTTTCCCTTTAACGACGGCCAAGGGGATACCGATGTCTGAGAAGAGGGCAGCTGGACTCGGTTCTGCCGCCCCCTTCCTGGCAAGCTCATCGGCAATTTCATTTCCCTCTATATTCCTGTGCCCAGGAACCCAGATGAGGGAGATGTTTCCTGCCCGTTCGAGGCGTTTAAGTTCCTCCTTACAGGAGTTTACGAGAAGAGAGCTGCAATGCGGCGACGACAGTGCCTTGATTGCAGCTTGGCTATCGGAGAAAATTTTTATGTCTCCCTCCCAACAGCGATCCTGAAGCATTTTGCATGCCTGCAGGATCGCGAAGACCTCTGCTTGAAAGACGCTGTTTGTCTCCGGCAGTTTATAGGAGACCGAAATGCTGGCTGATTTAGAGTAGACCCTCGCTCCCACTCCAGACTCCATTTTGGATCCGTCAGTGAAAACAGAGGCATCTATATCCGCAACAACTCTCCCCTCTTTCCAATCTTGCCTGCTCGGAAAGATAGCCCTAGCACAACCCTCAAAGCACAGTTTGCGGATGGAGAGGTCGGTGCGAATATCAGAGAAGGAAGGGGAGATCTGCTTCAAGATGCTGCTATGCCCAACAGGGAGTTGTCTCCAGAGGCCAAACTCCCTCAGTCTGATAGCACTCTGAGCAGCAATGGATTTAACTTGCAGATCCACAGGAATTAAGTGGAGTATAACGTTGAGCGCAGCGGCGGGACATGTTCTGCAGGCACCAGTGATGCCCACACATGCAGTTCTCTGCACTCTCTTTAATTTAGTGAAGTTGTAGCCCTTCTGAAGAGCTAACCACCAAACTAGGCAACCGTATGTCAAAATTGGCAGAACCACTAAGTTGTACATCCAGAGTACGACACGTGGCTTGAGGCCCCATTTCTTGCCGAACATAGATTTACAGGCATAGAAGAAGAAAAAAGTTAAAGTAAAGTTATTTTTTTTTAATATTAGGTAAGTCCATGTCTAAAAATGTTAAAACCCCAAAATTAAGAAAATTTAGAGACAAACCAAAAAACAACAAAACCTTCTAAAATTTGTATATGGTTTATGGCAAAGGGTTCAACCATTACTAGGTGAAAATAATATTTTTTTCGCCTGTTCTGTCTCGCGAAAATATTTAATTTTGAAAAAATGCTTACTTGCCATTTTTTCGTATTTGTTTTAGCTTATAGATAATATAATACCAGGAATCATTTTTGTGAATGCCTCCAATGACAAAATTTGTCTTATTTGAGTACCTGGACATTGTCGTATTACTGGGAACGAGTTGGCCGATAAACTGGCTAATAAAGTCTCTGCAATCATACCACTAGACCCTGAACCCTTTATGCGTGTCAATTCTGCATCGATTCAACTATGGATTGATGATCTCATGAGGTCTACTCATAGAAGACGTTGGCCTGAGTTGAACTCCTGCAGAGTAGTCAGGTGATTTGTGAAATAACCAAACAGGAAAATTATCTGTAGCTGTCCGACATTTTCTAAAATTAGACTTAGGCTATTGAGTTGCGATGTAGTGAGTATGGATAAAGTTCATACCCTTCCTCTTCCCGGGATCTTGAGATTCATCAATGAATCCGGCATGCGGAAGATTTTTCCGTCTTACCTTCCATACTATATCTATTCTGCCTCATTATTACTACTTCCAGTGTAATCTATCCGGCTATAGCTCAATTATATTCCTGACTGAACGCTTGGACCTTTCCAAGCCCCCTCAAATCTAATCTTATATTATATGGAGTCGGAGTACTGTGCACTTCAGTTAGTCAAAACGATGAACTGTTAAACTACTCAATCTGTAACAGACAGATACAAAAGCGTAGAGCAAGTGTATAAGTAACCTCAACTGCATTAGTAAACATCGATTTTTGTACATAGTGGAGAAACGATTCCTCTCCTGCTTCATCTGTACAACTTCTGCAGAGAATGCTTGTCGGTATATACGAATTTGACCCACTACCTAAATGCCCAGTGTCATTATTAAATACCCAGAGAGTGTACGTCTTTTCCCTATCTAAATTGGCCTATATAGGCTTTGAAGTCACACAGGCTTGCTACATAGGTCATTCATTATAGCTATTGCAGTATGTTTAGTAATTTTTCTAAGTAAATAACAACAAACAATTTTCGGTTTCGATACTTTGGAACGGTGGATCCAACAAAGATGGTGGAGTTTTCAGCTTATTCTGCAAAGAACTAACTGCCTACTTCATAGTAAAGAAAAATGTGCAATTACATGATCGTTGGTGTAATGATCTGCAGACCCCCACATATACAGCCAGTATCTCATTCATAGCTTCATTTGCGATCCTACGGATTTACCACCGTTAATAAGGCCCTCTCTCATTATTCTCTAGTCGTAAGCGACATACATAGGTCCGATGTTACGACCAAATTTTACGTTTGTGGAACACTGATGGAAATCCGGAGAGAAAAGGAGCCTGCTTAAGCCCTTAATGTTGATAAATTGCGCTACGAATGGTTTGTGAAGGCGCGGAAAAAGGTATTCCTTTGTCTGGTACACTTTAAAAGGAGCAAAACTAAAGAAATTTCAGTGAGGCTCAATAACGACTATTTTACTGCATCATCCATCAATATGATGTCAAAAGTTTCACCGAAAAGATCCCATATTTGATTGAAGGATTTAATATGCGAAACATTTATAATGCAGATGAGACTGGCTTATTTTTCCGAGCATTGCATTAAAAGATGAAAAATTCACAGATGGAAAAATGGCTAAGGATAGGTACACGATTTTACACTGCGTCAATATGGCTGGCGAAAGAGAACGCCTTTTTGGAGATTCATTCCTGTAACACTTACTCCGATCCAAGCCTACCTGCAAATGTATAATAGTATTTTTTTTCTTCTATTTTCTACACTCGCTTACGGAATCGCATTTCGAACATTTTGTAACCCATTCTCGACCTTTCTACACATTTCATAGATAAAATAAATTTCCTGTTCTTTCCGAGACCGATGACATTTGAACACAAATAAATGCACTGGAGCATCTACTGGAGATTAAACCTGCCAAATGCAACTTTCATTGCTATTATTGTCCGTTTAATTCCTTTTCCTGAAAATTCAACAACAACCACTTCGATGAAATTCAAAGTATTTCTTCTATCAATGTCCGCCAGCTGCACGTTTGCACGCCTAAAAGCGCACACCGGCTGTTCGTGACGTTTCTCCATTGGCGCCGGCGCATTTTGATGGAAGTGTTGATGTGCAAATGCTAGTGGCAGCTGTCTGAGGCTCGGTAGAAGTGAATAGCACTCAGCCCGTTCATATCATTAACAGGCGGCGTGCAATTAAAATGCATTTTGGAGTATTGCAGTAGCAGCATCGTCACCGCTTAAGTGTCGATGAACTTGTTGGATTTTGATTATCGATTTGAATACTTATTTTACGAGATTAGAAGATGAAAATATGAAAATTTCATTTTGAGTCAGCTGTCAATGTCAATGTCCGGGCAAGGAAATATTTTAGAATAAATACGAGTATATATTTTTTTTGTGTAAAAGCATCTATCAACGTTTCCGCTGAATTTCTTTAGAGATTGCAATTTTTTCGTTTCATAAATATTATGGTAGTATGCTGGAGTTACATATCTTCAGGGTCATAAATGGTTTGCACAGCCTTATAACACTTGAATTTAGCAAGAAAGTTAACAGGAACAATAAAAAAGTTTTGAAATAGTGGAATTAATTTTTCTAATTTAAGGCACACGCACGAATATGTAATTTTTGCGTACGTTAGTTTAAAAATTGACTTCATAGTTGAAGCAAAAGCTGGTATTGCATATTTTATGCTTTAGAAGTTAAATTATTATTTTAAAGTGGCGCATGACCTACGTATTTTAGACCAAAACGTCCAAGTCAACTTCTTTTACCGGAACTGAAAAACATTTCCAGTGCTCTTTTTTTTATAAAACAGGGTAGCAAAACAAAAAAAGTGTGTGTAGCGTAGTACACATAACGGAAGTGAAAGAGGGAGTGATAATGATAGAGAGAGAGAGAAAGAATATATATCTAAATAAATTCACAACATTTTCAGAGAAAAAAAAAATAGACAAAATTTACAAAAAACGGAGAAGGGTCGACCGGTGTAGGTAAACGCCGGACACAAACCGTGGCAACAACGCGCACTACTCCTAGCGTTTATCACCCGCACAAACGCAGCGATTCCAGGACCGCAGCAACGGCACAAATTACCGCAAGGCAATACCAATAAATCCGACGCCGGAATGGATAGCATTTCATAGTACGCACAAGCAGTAGCCAGGAAACGGAAATAAGGACCAAAAATGCCCCAAACAGTAGGCACCAAGGAAATATAACGCTAAAAAGTAGGCAACAAAAATATATTTCCTACAAGTTTGCTCCAACAATCAAGCGCCAAAAAATAGGCAGCGTTATTTCTCACTAGAAATTAGCAACCACAAGGAAAAACTCAGGAAAAGTTGCCTAAAGTGTATCTAAAATATATGTACATATATAAGGTATAGCTCTCTCTCTCCTTTTCCTCTACGTCATATCTTTTTTCTCTCTCGCGGAACGAAAATGCTCAAAATGTTGCATGGCCTTGAAATTTTACTTTCCATTCTCGCTCATCCATCGACGCTTAAGAAGTTTCACTTCAAAAATGTTACACATAATTTTATCTCGACTCTCTAATAATTCTACCACAAATTATAACCAATAATATTTTTAATTTAATTTAAAGTTTTTACTTTAAGGGGTTAGCGATAGTCAGAATAATATTTTTTTTTTGCTAGTCAATCGCTTTATTTTAGAAAAATAAAAACATAGCATTAATATGTACTTCATGTTTCGACTTGACTTTAGCAAAATTTCAAAATAAAAATTAAGAATTGTGAAAAGAGCCCGTTTGGGTGGAATCCGTTTCTCCAGAAGCCCCTTGAGGTGATCATCACAAGTCCTTTGAGATTCATCTAAAATCAATCGGGCAAGAGAAACTAGTTTTATTATTTTTAATATTTTTTTTTATTATTTTTGAGAAAAAAACCAACAATTAACTGTTGAAAAAAATTAAAATTAAAAAAAAAAAACCCAGCGATCACGCACGAGTTTTCTACTTTTTCGAATGTTATCGTTAGCGCACTATCTGCCATTTTCATACGTGCAGTATCCATTTTCGACTGCTCAGTGTAACGACTACAGGCAACAAAAAAATATTTTTAAGCACTTGCACCGGAGCGCCCGAGCGTCCTTTGTTAATTGTTGAACTCGAAAAGTATTTGTGGGATTCACTTCAAATTTTTACACAATGTTTTTAAAATGTTAACTTAAGAAAAAATGCAAAAAAATGAAATCCAATTTCTTGAAAAAAGTAAGTTAAGTTTTACATAGTTTTATGGAACAACGCCAACGTGCACAGGCTAGGAGCAGCTCCGTCACTAAGGGTATGAGAGCTACTTATATATAAATAATCTAGTTTTAAGGTCAAAACCCATAAGTTATGGTTGTGTGTTTGACTAAATAAATAAATAAAATTAAAAAAACATACTTTTTTCTAAGTCCGTACTTGTTGTGAACTAGAAAAAATTACGCACTCAAAATTTTAAATAGGCCTTGAATTTTTGGCCGAAAAAACAATTTTTCACACTACATACTCGACAAAGAAGTTTTGTATAGCTTTCAAAAGAGGACGTTTGGCTAGCAAATCTTCTACTTCCTAGTTTTACCTATTGCTTCCAGATTTGTTAAATCTAAAAAGCCAAGTGCTGGGTTCCCTTCTGCAGTTCGCAAATCTATTACTTCACCTGCGGACGTAGCGAATTTGTTTGCCGATTTTTTCAAATGTAATTTTACTGATGCCTACTCGCTTTCTTCTTGTCATGCTAATCAACTTTCATCTTTCTTGTCCTGCTAATCAACTTTCATCTTCGAATTTTGGCTATTAAAACCTTGTTTCCTTGGGCATTGAAAGTTTCATTTTGGGTTTAAAAACTTGTACACACAGCTCTTCTTTACTAAACAAGCCTTACCACAACGCAGTTCGTAAATGCCTTTTCAACATCTCCTACTAAGTGCATACTTTCGGAGGCTGGCCTACCTTTCATACATAGAGATACTGAAGTCTCATCTTTAGGCTAATCTCGAAGCTTTTCACCACCATCAAAATACTTCTTTTTAATAACTTGAAGACCGCTTCCAAACACAAACGAGCATACAAGATAAAGTGCGCTATACGAGAGTGCATTTCATCACTGTATAACCTGGGAACTCAAATCCCAAAAACATCGCTTAAATTGTGTCAACAGGCCCCCTAGACCTTCTCCCTCACTTCAATAAACTCTGACCTCCACAAGTTCTATAAAAATAACACTAGCTCCGAACTATTCAAACAACTCTTCGGCGAACTAGTCAACAGAGAAGAGTTCGCTAGTAGAACTCACATATTAACAGACGGGTTCTTAATCCGGCTATTAGAACTCACATATTAACAGACGATTCTAAGTCCGGCGATAGCACAACTTTCGCTGTAGTACACAACAATAGTGCCCTGCTAACAGGAGGCTTGCTACCAAGTTATAGCTCAACATTTTCACCCGAAGCTAAGCCATTCTTAAAGCATTGGACTTTGCATCGTAATCATAAGGTAAATTCGCCATATTTACTGATAGCTTTTCGGTAATACAAGAGCTATCCAACATTTACGGTAGTAGTCAAATTCTCTCCCGAAATACGGGATCATTAATAAAAAATGGAAGCAAAATACGTATCGTCAGGATACCAAGTCACAAAGGCATTGTGGGAAATGAATCAGCAGATCTAGCGCCCAAATACATGCACCAATCTCCAGTCTTTCTTTTTACTCCACTTGTCTCTAAAGACCTTCAAGCTTACATAAACAGCTATCTCCTTCCCCAAAATATGTATCGTGGACGCAATTCAGGCACCCATATAAAGCTTTTAACCCAGAGTGTGAAGAAG
>JAYXIM010020973.1:0-39000 GCA_037575425.1 Anastrepha fraterculus | reverse complement strand
CAATATATGCATCCTCATTATCAAGGAAACAAATTTCTATATTCGCCGTTTAAGGATCGGTCACTCCAGGCTAACCCATGACCACCTTCTTCTATCCACGTCTCCTCCCACATGTCCTTTATGTGACAATCAACTTAACCTTATACACATAATAGACATCTGTGCAAATTTAAATACTAAACGTGTACCTATCTTTGGTTCCAAAAACTCCTCCGAACTTTTGGAAAATACTACAACAGAGAATGTCATTTAAGGCAAGCGGCCTAATTGAAAGCTTGTAAAATTGTCATTTATCCCTTACCTTAAAACTTAAACATAATCTCATAAATGCTCTATTATTTAAGTTAGTTTAATTTTTTATATTATTCTAATAAATATTAATAATAATAATAATTTCACACACATGCTCGCACTCGTCCAATCGTCCAATCGCCAATAAAATCTTAGTTTTTTTGTAAACATACCCTAAGTGACGTCTGACCAACAGCTGATTCTGTCAAATTCGCTGAGAGCCGAATAAAAAGCTGAAGAGCACACCTCTTGAAATCTTTTCACCATGTAGAGGCATGAGAGAGATGTGATGTGTGCATTGAAGCAACGCAAACGAGGATAGTATTGATTTTCGTATTTCATCAACACAATCTCAGCTTTTTTGTAACCAAACCGGTGTCATGACACCGGTGAAGTCAGCAAATCAACTGATAATTTCAACTTCGTTGAGAGCCGGTTAACGGTCTGATCTTGGTTATCACTCCGAATTGCTTTCACCATGGGCTCTAAGCAGATATAGACAGGTTTGTGATGTGGTGTCACAAATCACGACTTTCTTTAAATGTCATAAAATGTCCTCATGCCACTTTTTTCCGTATACCTATTGAGTTTCATACTTGTTTTAGCAGTACAATATTAGCTTCTTTAGTGCAATATTATGTAGATACTTAAATTTGTTAAAGAATCCAAATATTTAGGTTTAATATTTGACAGTATATTCACGGCAGGCTAATCACCAACCCTGTCAGAAATCAAATAGATTAACGAAACCAACGCAAGATAAGTATTGTCGAGGCCCTATGCTCCCGAGAGGAGTGAACAAGGAAAAAAAATATTGACCTGCTCGAACCTGAGCTCAGATAAGTCTGAAAATAGTTTTAAAACTACTATATTTATTCAAGAAAAAACCGGTTATGAGTAGCCTCATATGAACTTAGTTGCCGGTATCTTATTTCCATTGGTATGATGCTCATTTTGTAGTGAAAATGAAATGTTTCAACTCATTTAACACTCACTTATATGCCCTCTTTAGCGCCTTAATTTGCATACAGCTCTCAGCAGCGGTTATTTGAAATAGATGTGTTTACAATGGGCATGAAAGAGAATTTCTTGCCATATAGAGCTATTACAGCACTGAATCTTTTTATTCTCTTTTATTTTTTTTTTCATATTTTCAATATACTCGTACGTGCTTGTTATGCTTTGACACTCAAATAGGCATTTTCCTGTGCGTAATACACACTTCTATTTCCGTTTCCGCAGCCTGCCAGCCTGTGCTCGATTACGCCAAGCGAAGGCCTCATCAAAAGTAACGCTACAATAATTTCATATTTTTATGCCCAGTGGGAGGCAAATGTTCATATTCGCATAAATAATATTGGATGGCCAAGTTAAGAAGTTAGTACGCTTACATGACTCACAGGCGTAGCAATGGGTGGTGCATGTGAAATATTCCTGTAGCAAAATCTAAAAAGCTAGCGCATTTCAAGCCAAAGATTTCGTGATTATTTTTAAACATTTTATTGGGTTACTTTAGTTTTTATCTGTGAGGTACAATTTCTTTTACACGAGACTTAAAATTTCACGGTTTACTTGGGTTCCTTAGAAATAACTACCAATGCAAGAAGACTCTATTTTGGGCGCGGAAATTATGATCGAGAGCTTCCGTTATAAAAAGAGCTTAATTAAGGATAGCTAGTCATAAAGCAGAAGCCTCACTCATTAGCAGACGTAAGAGGGTTGAGAAGGTTAAGCTCAGAGTTGGTGACAGCAACTTTGGGTCCACGTTTCCGAGTCCACTTGGAGTATGCAAAAAATCTGCGATTGCGACGGCAGCCCTGGCCAGAAAAATGGTGAACATCGAAAGATCAGAGCAGCAGTTAAGAGAGATTCTGGTTAGAGTGATGAGGTGTATCCTCCTATGTGGCGCAACAGTCCGACGTGACGCATATAAGGACGCCACATATCTATGCACGAATCCTTAACTACACGTACGGCTTGTGTGCTCTTAGAGTATGCTCTGCTTTCCGAACAGTCTCATCATAGCTGACTTGCATATGGATATGTCCACTCGACCAGATAGCGCAGGAGATGTGTGAAGTGAGAACGATGAAGCTCAAAGTAATCATTTTGCACATAGAAAAAACATAAATCAGCGCTGTGTATGCCAGTGGCAGACATGATGAGACACTGCAGAAAAAGGTAGATGGGCCCGCCGTCCATCCTTAAATTTGAAACTTTGATCCAGAGAAAGCACGCCAAGTAAAGGGTTTCTCAATAAAGGCGGGTAGATGTTGAAATGGAATAAAACAAGCTGTGTGTGAGTTATAGACAAAATAATTTTTTTATTTGAAAGGCGCATATATGCCATTAAGTGTGGAATATGACATCATTTAAATGCCCACCTCGGCTTCTTACGGTGGAACGGATCCGAGTGGTCCAATTTTCAATGACTCTTCCGCATAGATCCGGCTGAATTTGAGCGATGGCCTTTGTTATGTTCACCTTTAGAGCATCGGTCGATTGTGGTTTATTTGCATAGACCTGAGACTTCAAGAAACCCCACAGGAAAAAGTCTAGCGGGGTCAAATCGCATGACCTTGGTGGCCTATTCACACCACCCCTGCGAGAGATAACCTTACCCTCAAATCGTTCATGCAGAAGGTCATTCGTGGCGTTTGCTGTGTGGCACGTAGCGCCGTCCTGCTGCAACCACATGTCGTCTAGGTCCATATGGTTCAATATGGGCCATCAGAAATTGGTTATCATCGTGGGGTAGCGCTCACTGTTGACGGTGACCAACCCACCAACGTCGTTTTCAAAAAAGTACGGACCAATGACGCCGCCGGCCCAAAATACACACCAAACGGTAACTTTTTGAGGATGCATTATCACCTGGTGAACCTCGTGTGGATTGGGGTTGTCCCAAATACGGCAATTTTGTTTGCTAACACAGCCATTCATCCAAAAATGCGCCTCGTCACTAAATATGATTTTTCGCCCAAAACTGGGGTTCTCTTCCAAATGATTCGAATCCCAGTCAGCGAACAAAGGGCGTTGTCTATGGACATCAACTTTGAGCTCCTGGGTCAGTTGGATCTTGTACGGGTGTAGGCCCAATTCCCGACGCGAAATTCGCCAAATTGAAGTCTGCGAAAGGCCAAGTTCTTGTACACGGCGAGGAATAGACTGCCTCGGGTTCTGCTGTACACTTTCACGGACCGCGGCAATGTTCTCGGCTGATCTTGCGTTCCTTGAACGTACGGGTGTTGGCTGATTGTTTACTGACCCGGTCGTCTCAAATTTGGCCACCAAACGTTGAAGAGTCGACTTTGAAGGGCCACCACGTCTACCGAAAAATGGGCGCAATGCGCGCAACGTTGGCGTTAATGAACACTCATTTTGATAATAAAGTTTTATCATTTGAACGTGCTGTTCAATCGTGTAACTTGCCATGATTATTTGGCATAAACAACTGAATAATAAACAAAAGATTTGACAGATGTCACCAAAACAAAATGGCAGCCACAGGGCGCCAAAATCGACCCGCGCCAATTGAAAAACCCTTTAGTTCCGCTGCGCAATAGCTCCCAGTAGCATAGTAAACCCACAGTTACTCAATAAAGTAGGCAGCTATCAGTGAAGTGCAACGCTACAAGACAGTCTGTTGCATCGACTACAAACAAGTCCGATGGACACGCGCTACCCCGTATCAGGTGGAGGAATGTTTAGTGTCATCTTTAGGTTGACCTATCCAATATACATTCTATCAAAACAGTACCGGAAATTGTTTAATAAAGCGCAAAATAATTGTTTTTCATCAAAATTCACTGCCTTCAAAATAGGCTCCATTCGAAGCAATGTTCCTTCAGCGAATTCTCCTTAATGGTCTCAAAGCAGCGTCCGCGGTGTGGCAAAAGAAAAAAATCACAGGTGGCTAAATTCGGTGAATGCGATGGTTGTTCGATGATATTTGTCGAGTTTTTGGTCAAAAAGGTGTTCACAACATGAGCTTTGTTAGACGATGCGTTACCATGTTGCAAAATACAAAATGGGCCTTTTCTCTCTCAAGCGTCGCATAACTTCCAAATAATATTCTTTATTTACCGTAGAACCATTTGGATGAACTCTGAGTGCACAACAACATGATAATCAAAGAAAACGAGTAGCATGACTTTCACTTTTGACGGACTTTGATGTGGTTTTCTGGGTTTCGGCTCATGGGGATGACGTCATTCAGCCACCTATTGACTGGTTTGCATGTCAAACTCATATACCCACGTCTGATCACCTGTTATAATGCGCTGGATAAACGTTGGGTCCGAATTCACTTTCTCAAGCATGTTTTCAGCCACCTTTTTTCGATGAATTTTTTGAAAGAAATTCAACTCTCTTGGAAAGACTCGAGCAGCCACGCGTCTCATGCCCAATTGATGGTGTAAAATGTTGCGAACTGATTCGTGAGACACGCCAAGGTCAGAAGCTACCTCCCTCAAACGTAAATGATGGTTTCCAGCACCCTTTCCTTGTCTTTGTCGACGTTTGACGTTTTCATCCGTTGAAGACGTTAACGGGCGATCAGATCGGGGCAAATCTTCCACGACTTCTCGTCTTATACCACTTTTGATAAAGCACACTCGACATAGGCTTTCTGTAATATTTTCAATGATTCGGTACATGAAATCTCGTTCAAAACAGAAAAATTTAACACAAATTCTTTGTTCGATATTTTTGTCCATAGTGAAAATCGCAGAGCACACCGGCGGTTGACTGATATAATTAAATGCCTAAAACAAGCTAATTGACAGAGCACGCTCAAACTCTGCGACACTATAGAGGAGAGTTGTACCAACATTCCAGCAAAAAAAAATGTAGACAAATGTGTGTGTAACGCGCGCTTTTAAGTGAAAAATTCCCGATATTTTTCGACAGAATGTAGGTGTCCTGATGGTGTGTTCTTAGATGTACGCAATCCCAATCACCAAGCGTCGTTTAGTTACCAAGGAAGCATCAAAACGTCCTATACATGATGTTAATTAAACGGCTGAAACTAGGGGTTGTGGAAGTTCGCGAGTCGCTGCCAAAGTCATAAATGAAGTTTCAGGTTTCGAAACATTTATTGACCACAAAAACTTTAGTACAAAAAAAATACAGCGCGTACGACATCTTGTGAATCATTTTATTGGTTTTTCATTGACTTTGTCGTATTTTTTTTCTCGGCTTTTACTCTTCTAAGAAGCGTCATTCTCGATGGTTGTTGAATACTTTCAAAATGTTCTGGTCCTTCTTATATCTCGTCACCGGAAATGTTGTCTTCAATAATATTTTGACGCAAAGAAAGCATTTCGTTATCGAAAACAATGAGAATCGGGCAATAAAAAAGTCAGCGTCTCATCTATAAAATATGGAATATAACCCTCACACGGAACCGAACGGGATCTGAGTGAGACACTCCCTAATACTGAGATAACCGACGTCTTAACTTAAACAATTTACTTAACTTTTTGATTATTTTATATATAAAATTCCGGGTACTATTAGATTCGACCATATTCTGCGGCGACTAACTAATTTACTTCCTAAAACGAGTGGAGATTTTCCTATAAAAATTGTATTAATGGCAAACCTAGCGAATATTAGTACCGCAAGAATCCATCCACCCAAAAAATTTGTAGGTTAAACTCTCTTTTCCATAAATATTTTTATAGAAATTATTTATTTATTTATTTGTTCATTCTTTCATCAATTAAATTACAACTCAAATATATTTCTAGTATTAAAACTTGGATGTAATATACGGTCAACGATGCGGTGAGATACATTAGCCACAACTCAAAACGTGTATCTCCAGATTAAGTTTTGACTTGAAAGTCGCTCGTGAGAATATATGAAATTTTTTACAAAATCGGCTAGACTGCCTTATACAAGGAATAAGACGACTAAAACTGGTCTTGAGATAAGGTAAATGGAACATATAGCTAAGTCCAAGGTTACGAGTAGGACAATTGAAAAGTATTAGCTCCAGTAAGCAGCGGCATTTGATGTAATTCGTGGGTATGCCCCTTTTACTCGTACATACAGGGTTTGATTGAAAAGTAATGAACCTTCCCGCGCGGAGCGTCTGCCAAGCGATCAACCGAATCGGCTGGTGAGGGAAAATAAGCGTTGGACCTTCCCCTTCCACTAGAAACCGGTCCCAGTTCGCTGGTAACAGCGGTGCAGTCAAAATCGCTCCGCACGTGAAAGCTGTTTTAAAAGTGTGTTAGGATTTTGCAGTGGCGAAAATGCAGCGATCGTTATAGCAACGTTACTCGATCAAAATTTGCGTAAAGCTAAACAGTTTGTACCCCCAGGAAGCACTGTAAATGCGGCATTTTACAAAGAAGTGCTCCTTTGGCTGAAAAACCGCGTCGCCCGCGTTCGGCCCGACATCGTCAACAATTGGACCCTTCATGACGACAATCACGACCGGGGTTCCGGTGCTTTTCCACCCTCCCTACAGCCCAGACCTGCCCCCTTCGGACTTCATCTTGTTCCCGCGCCTGAAAGGAAAGCTGAAGGGGAGGCGTTTCGGCTCCATCGAGGCGATCCAAAAAACTGTGACAGCCGAATTGAACGCGATTCCGGCGGATGAGTTGAAAAAATGTTTCCTGCTGTGGAAAGACCGCTACCAGCGGTGTATTGACGCTCAAGGGTCCTATTTTGAAGAATATTAATTGTATGAGCCAAAAGGTTTAATAAAACTGCTTAAAAAAATAAGGCTCATTACTTTTCAATCAAACCCTGTAAACATTCCCCAGGCATTTCGCATTGCTAATGTTGGCAATGCTAACAAAAAGCAACTAATTTTCTATGCAGGCAAACTACAAAACCAACGAAGGGAATGAATGGCAAATCTAGTGAAATGTTTCTGAATTCTTAAAAATGAACCCATATATAAGTGGAATGGATCCCAGATAATGCTGCTGTTCTCGAGATTTGGTCGAACAAGAGAAACATTAAAAATTCTAAAGCATAAAGAGATCCTGGAACTCCTTGGAATCCCTTTGCAAAATCAGAATCTACAATATATTATATCTACATCTAGATCTATATCTAGACTTAGCAATCATAAAGTCTGTATGTTTAGAAAACTACATTTTCGATGTAAATCGCCAAGGCTTTCTATTCAGAAATTTTTGTGAGGGTGGTAGTGCCCAACTTGTAATCGAAATCAATCGCAACTTTGCATTTACTGAAGAAATAGCTCTGGTATTTACCAGCATTAAGATTCAATTAATTCAAAAAATTATCATTAAACTAAACTTCCAAGCTGATTAAGTCCTCTTGAAGCCCTATGCTGTCAGTTACGTCCTATATACGACTGTAAATCTTTCAGGAGGCTACATGCATAAGACAACTCATGTCTTATAAAAAATTTCTGGAATATCATTAGCAAAGATTTAAAAAAATTGTGACCCGAGCCACAAAGTAGAGCCATCTTTTCATTACTTTTCATATGTCCATTTGCGAGTAGTGTTCAGCTCATTCTGGGAACTCTTCTTATCACAAATACCTTCTCAAAACACTTTCCGGAAAGGTGAACAGGAGTGCACTCATATAATACCTGCTACTTACTGTTCGATCTGCTGGAAGCAGTTCGGCTTGGGCCACAACAGCCAATTAGAGAAGGAAACAGCATTTGGGGTACTCAGATGGCATTATAATTATTATGAATGTAATTATTAAATTTTCTAGTGTGTCACCTTTATGGATTCAAATTATTCTTCAGAGCCCAATTTCCTCAATAAATTTTAGTATTTGCCTTATTTTATTGAGTTTTACATATTTCCTCTCTAGTAAATTATGTTTATCCAGGTGTTTGTCTCTCTTATGTATCAGTACTGGGAGTAATTTCAGCACATATTTTGTGGTTTTACCTTCCGAGTTGCCTCAATGTATCGAACTCGCTGTCGATGTTACGGATTCCTTTACTTTGTAGAGGGAGAAATCTACAGTGGCCTCGTTTTTCACCACTTTTTCAGCTATCACTGCCGCTGTGTCATCTGGTACTTTGATCCCAATGTTGGCATCGGCTTTATTGCTGCCTGCTTTTTCAGCTCAGCCTCCCGTAACTTCTGCGGATATTTTTATGCCCGATGTTGCTACATCCACAGCTTCTCTATCCCCGCGTTCTTTATGTAAGTGGCTGGGAATCATTCCGAACCTATGGAATATCTTACAAATTCTCTGCCTGAGTGCTTTTATTGATTGGTCGGGATTAAGCCGGTGGGTTAAGAATAATAATGGCCCTTGAGGCATACCTGAATTAACTTTGATGGTATCAGCTTTTATATTATTATTAAAACGAGTTTATCTTGGTTTTTTATATTTTTCATAAATTTTTTAAACAAATTCTTTATTACAAACAAATTTTCTTGAGTGTGAACTGCTACACCCCCTAAGGTGTGGTCACATTCCTAATATTTCTGTTCTGCGCTGACGCAGCCGCCACCACTAAATCCGTTCAGAAAGTAGCGAATGAGAGTAAAATAGACAAAAGCGAAGAGCAGAAAAAGTGCAAACGGGCAGCTACAAAATCAAAACCGAAAGTGAAATGAACTAAAGTATACGCAAGCATAACTGCAAATACTCCAATAAACTTGAGCATTTCATGCCGACAGCTTTCATAGGTTCAACGAAAATATTGCCAGCAACAGCAAACTATCAAAGCCCTTCCGCCTTCTTCTTCCGCATGTCCCCATTTATTATTACTTGTTTATTTTTAGATTTTTTTTTTTTTTATGCTAGCTTTTTTTCTGCTTTGATATCCAAAAAGCTAAGCTGAAGCTATTTATTGCCTGCCAAGCGCACACATGCGCGCTCGTTTATGACAGCTCAAAGCAAAGCTGGGCGCTATTGTCTCCTTGCTGCTGCTCCACTAATAACAGCTTTGCGACAAGCGTGCGAACACTTGCCGCCGCCAGTTAACATGGTTTTTAATGTGCGTGCAAAGTGGCATAAACACATACATACATATAGGCATACATATAGACGCACTCTCTCTCATGTGAGTCACACATATGAACATTTAAGCGGCATTGGATTGAAATAGATAAATATGTATGGGAGTCCATATTGACAATAAGACATAACGACATGTGGCAGTAAGAAACGACGACAAGCCCGATGTGGCACATATTTAAATCAGACACACGAAATGGATACTTCCGCTCGTTAAGCAGCTGAAAAATTAACTCCGTATTGGGGCAATCATTTCAATGGCGCCACACAGCGGCTGGCAGTAAATAAAAATAATTGCTTGCCGCACCCCACCGTTCACCAAAGGCGACTAGAGCGCGGAAGAGAGGTATAAACACACATGTAAGCACATACATATGTGTGTGTGTATGTAAATATATAGATGGGGTGGCCTGCGTCAGAGTTTCCGTTTCTCCTGCTGCTGGCCTATCAGCCCACTCGCTGGCTGTTGTGTTGCGCTCTAAAAGGCGTATGCATGATATATGAATATTATAAGCGTTGTTCTAAGCCTTGTCGTCTTCTTGTATGTGTGTGTGTGTGCATTGCAAGTGCGTTCACAAAATGATGCATAGCCCACGCGGCTTTTGTGGCTGCTCTGACTGTGGCCGCATGACCGCAGCGTATGACGGCAAGTGCTCCCCGCTGCCATCCACCAAGCCGTAGCCACTATTTGTAAGTCTGGAGTCGCTTTTAATCATTTGTGGGCGCGTCGCGCGTTCTACTTGCACTCGGAAGCAAAACTACGTTGAAATTTTTATTAAAACGCATGAGATAAATAATTTATGTATTTATAAATAACTAGCATTTCCCAGTGGGCTTCGCACCACCATACATAAAATGTTTTTTTATATCGCAAGAAATTTTTCATATTAAGTTTTCTTTATAGAACTCGTAAAATGTTTAAACAGTTGAATTAGTTGATTTTTTCATTCAACATACTTTCTAAAGATGTCACATTAGCCTTTTCTGTACTTTTTTAAAATTTGATTGTGGTGGTCACCTACATATATACAGGTAAGGTGAAAGAGCCGATAAAAACTTGTAATTAAACTTTTATTCTTCAATTTCCATTTCAATTTTTTACGCTAAATAAGGCTGGTATGGCTCTATTGTATATTTGACCTTGAATCTGTAAAGTTCGAGAAATATATGTAGATAACGGATCTGAATTTTTAAAAACATTTTAACTGGAATGCCATCTCTTAACCTGAAGGCGAGTTCCCAATTGGTCTATAACTGGAGTCCTTAGTTACCCAGCGAAAAGAAAAGTCCTCTTTTCATTAACATTTATCAACAACTTACAATGGATACTCATGTGGTTCAAACACATCCTAGGGTTATCCAGGTCCACGTTTTGGTCTATATCTCGAGACCCTAATTACGTAGGGGCATTAAAAATACTCTAACTATAGCAATCATCAACAGCTCCCAATTGCTACCCATATTGTACGAACACATCCTTAAGTTATCGGGGTCCACATTTTGGCCGATATCTCGAGACCCTAGTCACGGAGCGGCATCAAAAATACTCTACACTATAGAATCATCAGCAGCTTCCATTTGCTACCCATATTGTACAAACACATCCTAGGGTTATCCAGGTCCACGTTTTGGTCTATATCTCGAGACCCTAGTTACGGAGGGGCATTAAAAATACTCTAACTATAGCAATCATCAACAGCTCCCATTTGCTACCCATATTATACGAACACATCCTTAAGTTATCGGGGTCCACATTTTGGCCGATATCTCGAGACCCTAGTCACGGAGCGGCATCAAAAATACTCTATATTATAGAATCATCAGCAGCTTCCATTTGCTACCCATATTGTACAAACACATCCTAGGGTTATCCAGGTCCACGTTTTGGTCTATATCTCGAGACCCTAATTACGGAGGGGCATTAAAAATACTCTAACAATAGCAATCATCAACAGCTTCCATTTGCTACCCATATTGTACGAACACATCCTTAAGTTATCGGGGTCCACATTTTGGCCGATATCTCGAGACCCTAGTAACGGAGCGGCATCAAAAATACTCTGTACTATAGAATCATCAGCAGCTTCCATTTGCTACCCATATTGTACAAACACATCCTAGGGTTATCCAGGTCCACGTTTTGGTCTATATCTCGAGACCCTAGTTACGGAGGGGCATTAAAAATACTCTAACTATAGCAATCATCAACAGCTCCCAATTGCTACCCATATTGTACGAACACATCCTTAAGTCATCGGGGTTCACATTTTGGGCGATATCTCGAGACCCTAGTCACGGAGCGGCATCAAAAATACTCTGTACTATAGAATCATCAGCAGCTTCCATTTGCTACCCATATTGTACAAACACATCCTAGGGTTATCCAGGTCCACGTTTTGGTCTATATCTCGAGACCCTAGTTACGGAGGGGCATTAAAAATACTCTAACTATAGCAATCATCAACAGCTCCCAATTGCTACCCATATTGTACGAACACATCCTTAAGTTATCGGGGTTCACATTTTGGCCGATATCTCGAGACCCTAGTCACGGAGCGGCATCAAAAATACTCTGTACTATAGAATCATCAGCAGCTTCCATTTGCTACCCATATTGTACAAACACATCCTAGGGTTACCCGGGTTCACGTTTTGGCCTATTTCTCGGGACCCTGGTATCCGATTCTTAAAATTTCAAAACACAAACCATCTACTGAATAGTCCAAACAAAGCCTGAAAATTTGGTTTGGATAGGTGAGCCCGTTCTTGAGTTATAAGATTACCAAGGAAATGTAACTTCTTTTTATATATATAGATAAAAAAAAAGCAAATATTTAAGGTATGTTTGGGATCCTCGATGTAGTGGCAGCTATTGAAATATTTGCTTATTTGCTTTTTAAAATATAATTTTGTTTTTTTAATTTAACTTTATTTTGTACTCTGCCTATACTTATATATAGGTGGCCGCCATAGCCGAGTGGGTTGATGCGTGACTACCATTTGGAATTCGTAGAACCTAGGCTCGAATCTCCGTGAAACTGCAAAATGAAGACAACATTTTTTCTAATAGCGGTCGCCCGTCGGCAGGCAATAGCAAACCTTCGAGTGTATTTATGCCATGAAAAAGCTCCTCATAAAAATATCTGCCATTCGGAGTCGGCTTCAAGCAGTAGGTCCCTTCATTTGTAGAACAACAACAAGGCGCACGCAACAATAGGAGCTCAGCCAATAACCCAAAACGGGTGTAATCGTCAACTATACGAGGTGTGTTCAAAAAGAATCGCGAATTTTGAATTTTCGCAGGTTACGGATATTCGAATTTCGATTTTTTTGTGGCGATATGTTTGTTCTCATGTCTATCACTCATGTCGACGAGTTCGGTCATTTTGAATGTTTAGTTAATTGTTGACAGATGCTTTGCTTGCACGTGTTTCGGCTCGTCCTCGATTTTTACCTATTCAAAAAGATGGATGAAAGAATCTGTATCAAATTTTGGGTGAAAAACGAAATTAAGTGTGCGGATGCATTCCGAATGTTGACTGTGTCATACGGAGAAGCTACTTTGGACCAAAGCAACGTTTATCGGTGCTACAAAATGTTCTCAGAAGGCCGACAAGGTGTGAACGACGAAAAGCGTGCCGGTCGCCTGAGCACTTCAGCAACAGACGAAAAAATTGATGAAGTGAAGAAAATGGTATAATCCAATCGTCGAATCACCGTTGGAGAAGTTGCTGAGGACCTAGACATATCGATTGGCTCGTGCCGCAAAATTCCTACCAAAACTGCTCAATTTCGACCAAAAGTTTCGCATGAACATTGCTAATGAATGTTGGACTCTGTCCGCGACGACGAGAAATTTGCTCCAGAGGGTCATAACTGGTGACAAATCGTGGGTTTATGGTTATGGCGTGGAAACCAAAGCTCAATCATCTCAATGCAAGCTGCCGCACGAACCAATAGCGAAAAGAGCGCGCCAAGTTCGGTCGAATGTAAAAGTTTTGCTTACCGTTTTCTTCGATTGCAAGGGCGTTGTGCATCAAGAGTTCTTAGCACAGGGTAAAACGGTCAGTGAGGAATATTACCTACAAGCCATGCGCAATTTGCGCGAAGCACTCCGCCAAAAACGCTCGGATTTATAGAAGAACAAAAATTGGCTCTTGCATCACGGTAACGCCCCTGCTCACACATTGTTGCTTGTGCGCGACTTTTCGGCCAAAAACAACACACTAATGATGCAACAGCCACCGTATCCCCAGATCAGGCCCCCTATGGATTTTTCTTGAAGGAGGAGCTGAACAAGATAAAAAAATGGTTTTTTGAAGTGCTTCGACGATTGGAAAAAACGTTGGCACAAATGCATAATCTTATGAATAAATAAATAATTTTTGGAAAAACACAAAATTCGCGATACTTTTTGAACACAGCTCGTACATAAATATATATAATATATGGGGTCAAAGAAGCTGTGCGCTGCTTGATGGCGGGCGAGATGCTGAGAATCTGCTTGAAGGCGATTTCTTTGTTTTTTTCGTTGAGCTCGTGAGGCACTCAGGCTACCAATTTTGCAGTAAGTCCCATTGGATGAAGGTGATTTAGAATCGTTTTATGATCACAGTTGAGCAACCTCCGGGTATTTTCCTGCCATGAAAGCTCCTCATAAAAGAACATCTGCCATTTAGAGGCGGCTTAACTTAGAACTCAGAAACTAAGCACATAGCTGAAAGTTCGGAAAGACCAAAACTCAGCTCGAAGCTGAAAGTTCGAAAACCACAAAATTCAGAACTCAAAAGTTCTGAACTCAGAACTTAAGAACTCAGCTCAAAGCTGAAAGTTCGAAAACTCCTAAATTCAAAACTCAGAAGTTCTAAACTCAGAACTCAAGAACTCAGCTCAAAGCTGAAAGTTTGAAAACATCAAAATTCAAAACTCAAAACTGAAAGTTCAAAAATTCAAAATTTCGTTTTATTTATATTTCAAATCACATCCTGCTGCAATCCACATCGCCGTAGGCCCGCCGGCATGTTCAGAAAATGAGTCGAAACTTGATGTAAACGAGACTCTGTCACTGTTCACTCTAACGAGACTCTGTCAGATCGTGGCTAGTTCACAATGGAATGCGGAACTAAGGAAAGTCGCATTACAGTGATTGCAATGGAAAAGTGAAAGAGAGATTTACGAATTGCTAAGAAAAAAGTTTAATACTTCGAGAATGTTTGTTTGCCGCACGAACAATCAGTTTACCCAAACGTCTGAAGTGATAGACAGAAAAAGAAAAGGTCGTCCTCGCAGGTTTCCAACCAGTGCAGACATAAAAGCCACTCGAGAAAGAATTCGCAGAAATCACCTTAGAAAGCTGAAAATCATATCCAAGCACATGAATGTATCGACCAGATCCATGTCAAAAATAATAACAAATTCTTCCACATGAAAGATTTTCGTCGCTCAAATGGTCATCTTTTGACAACGCGTTTGAAGAAAATTGGACCCGACAGATGCAAGCAGTCAACGGCCATGAAAATATTTTTTTCTCAGATCAGTAAATTTGCACTGTTGAAGAAGTTTTTAATAAGCAAAACGACAAAATCTATGCGTCTACTTCTAAAGACGCAAAAAATGTTGTTCCAAGGGTTCAGCGTAGCCACCATCCAGCCTCCGTAAGGGTTTGGTGAAGAGTGTCTTGTAAGGGTGTTCTTCATTTCTGCGAAGAAGGGGTTAAGATGCAGGAAGAAGTGTACGGGGAGGATGTCTTAGAAGGTGTGATGAAGCAGTTGAGCAGGACTCTCTTCAATGGAGGGCTTTGGATCTTCCAGCAAGATTCCGGTAAGGGCCATAAGGCAAAAACTATCGAGCAGTGGCTAAAAAACAATATTCATGATTCAAGATTGGCTTGAATCAATTGGACTGAAGTTTGTGGTCAGAACTGGGGAACATGGCTTCTCGAAGGCCTCACAGAAATTTGGAAAGTCTCTGATTGGATCAGCGACGTCAATATCCATGGAAACCGTGCGTGCTGCAATAGCTGAGTGGCCTAATCGTTTGGAGTTTTGTGTAAAAGCAAATGGTGACCATTTCGAATGAAAATTAAAATGATTCTTCTGTAAAATTTACATGATTAAATAAAATTAACATCATTAAAAAAATTATTATAATTTCGCATCAGTAACAGACTTCACTTGTAACAGAACTTATGACAGGACTAAGTAGATACTAAAATAAACTTTTAGATAAAACTGTTAGCGGTAAAACGAAAAACTAAACATAGGTGATGCAATACTTTAAATAGAAATACTTTTAATATAAAATAATAAAGAAATTTAAAAAAAAGGTATTACCACACACACGGGAAGGATCCTAGCTATTGTTAACGCCTACATAACTCCGCGCGTCTTGGATCAATTTCAATATGTTTTGCATGCGCGCAGATACCCTTCCAGTTATCAGCTGATATCAGCATAAAACCGACAATATTTTCCCAGTCTAAGGTTTTAAACGTTTCGGGAGCATAGAAGCAAAACATTGAAATAAGACACGGCCGACTTCTTCTACCTACTCCCTGCAGATTGGACAGTTTATATAGTGAACTGTCATAGCCAAATCTTTGGAGATATTTTCTAAATACCCCTTACCCTGAAAGTATTTTCGTTAGGTGGTAGTTTGTTCCCCCATGGTTCCTCTCTAAGCACATCGTAAGGATGGATATTAACTCATGCGTTCATCTACATATGAACTTGTTATTGTGCTACTCACTACCTTCGCTTTTACTTGCCTTAATGGCAGATCAGCGCCTGCTGGATATTTGTCAGTTTAGTTATAAGTTTATTTTGCCTCCCTGCGAGTGCCCCTTAACAATGTATAGCATGCGTTGGGTATAGTATATGAAACCAGCTTTTTCCCGAACGTAGACAATTCTGTAACATTTCGACGCAAATCCGCACATCACCGACATAAAAATTTAAACTTTCCGCATATATGTAAATTTTTATATGACAGCAATAAAAGAAATGAGTGCGCGTTACTGCCTTAGCTGCTTAATTCTTAATGTTGTTGTCATTCGCTGTTATTTGTTTCGCAGTTTTGCGCCACATTAGTCAATTTTGCTACAAATCTGTGCCGTCGAATGCTCACATGCATGCATACATACGTATGCGGATGTGGCAGGGTGACAATGGACGATAAGGAGGGCAAAACATTTCTGCTTGATTTTTTATTTTTATTCCCAGTTTTTTTTTCTTCTACTTCGCTTCATATTTATTCCATCTAACGGTATCGTAGGCAATTTTCGCGGCTTAACAACTCTTTGCGCCGCGTTTTTGATGAGCCTCAGTGGCGCTGAGAGTTGGCGAAATTTATAGGCCAGAATTTTTTGTTGAACTTTCAAGGAGTGTATCAAAAGTCACGTATGTGGATGTAGGTATATGTAAGAACATGCATGTGTATGTATGTGTGGGAGACAACAGAACGTTTGAAAGTCACCAATTTAACACTGTTTCTTGTTTTTTCTCTTCGTTTCCGAATGGTCAACTTTTGCGCACCCCCTCCATTTATCTATTGCATACCCCGCTGTCACACAGTTCGCCCTTATGCTACCGCAAATAAACGTAGGTAACTGTTCGTGGCGCTCACGTTTACATAGTTTCGTTATTTGGTAGTGCGTGGCATGCAACAAAAAGCAACTATCCATTAGGTGAAAAGTGTATCACGTGCCAAGGAAGCAATTTCGACTTTTATTGCCGGGCAAACGCTTACGAACACACGCACACGCACACACACACATGCACATGCATTATTACACACACTTTTGCTGTACTCCCACTTTTTCCGCGCTCCCTTTCTTTAGCAACAATTGCGTTTGCTGAAGTGTCACACGCGTGCCGAAAACATCCAATGTGTTATTTTGCGCTAAACTTTTATTTCTGTTCCTTTTGTTGTTGTAGTTTTTGCAATCGTTTGCTTAGTGTTTGCTGTTTGTTCAGCCTTTCATTGCTCATCGTCGTTTTCACTAAAAGCCGAAATTAAACGCGCAACAATTGAGGCGCATAGAAACCGTTGCAGCAACAACAACTAAAAGCACAAATACTGTTCCAACTTCAGTCATCGCTCTGCTTTGTTTTTCGTGGAAAGCGCTGAGCTTTTTGCAATTTATTTGTTTTTTGTGCGTTTTCTTGTTGGTTTTCATTTCTGATATTGCCGTGCGTTTGTCTGATGTTGTTGTAGGCCTGTAAACATCGCCATTGCCTACGATAAGTTCAACTGCCGTTGCTTTGCAGGCGAAAAGAGAAAAAAACAAACACCAACAACCCCGACATGCAACAGCCCCAGTCATTACCCGAGCCGATGCGACCGATAGTAGCCTCCATATCCGGCTGCTACACTTTACCATCGACTAGCCACTGGGTCTCGAACTGCAATTTATCGCAATAGCGGAAATGTGACCAGATATGCAACGGTGTATCCGACTGTTCACACGCTGTTGTTGCCACCGACGCATCACACGCGTTACGCGATAAGTCAATAAGATGTTGTGACCAAATATGCAAACGCAACGAAACTGCGCGTGGACGGGGAGAGTCCAAAAGCCTGCCCCATATAAGCTTCAAATGAGTGTACGTCTATTTGTCCGTACATCTGTTGGTTGCGTTGACATCGTCCGAGCAATTCATTTATGTCCTCTTTGGTGCGCTGTGACAGCAATCAATTCTCTTTCGTTTTTTGTTTTGCGACTTTTGCTTTTATTTTCGTTGCTTCGAGCGATTTTCCACATCAGCATCGCGCATTGAGCTTGTACCTGATAACTGGCCATATGTGACATATTTGTGTCTAGCGGAAAGTAGGTATGTTGCACACACATAGACAGCCTGGTACATGTGAGTGTACGTGCTCAATGTTGCCTAAATTGGCCTTTTGGTTGATGCTTAACTCGTTTGGAGTGAAGTCGTCAAAAAGCGAACTGTGTTTTTTGAGGAAATCGCCAGATTTTTAAAAAGATATTCCAAAATTTAGAAGAAGAAAAAATTGTGCGACAAAAACAATTTGTTAGTACACTTTTCCGTAGGCTTGAAAGTGTTGTATGGCTTGGTCAAGTAGAAAAAACTGCATACTCTTAATTTTGAATTGGCCCTCAAAATCTGGACTTAGGGTCGAAAATAAATTGTGCTTAGTTTGTGACATACAAAGATGGAAGGAATTAGTAGTAAATTAAAAATGTTGATTCAATTTTTTTTTAAAAGAAATAAAAGGGCGTTCAGGGCGCAGCTTGAGTGAATGTTCTTAATTTATATTTCAATTACTACTCCCACGTGACTATACGATAGTGGGACCTGATCACTCAGAGATGCGGATAAACAGAGTCTGCTGATGCTTGAAAGGAGAATTCGTGGCGTATTCCAACATGGAGTGGACTTGAGAATTAAACAGCGATTTTTAGTATCATCATCATCATGGCTAGTTGGACTACCCTGGTCGAGTCTTCGCTTACAGTAGGCGAATATATACCTCAAATTGTCTCGATTTCGTGCCTGTGTCCTCCATGCCCAAAATCCCAGTAAGTCTGCGTCTTCTTCTACATCGTCAATCCATCTAAGCGGCAGGCGGCCCCTTTTCCTTTGTTTGTAGTATAAGAAGGATAAGGATCTTTTAAATAACTCTTTAAAAGCTGAGAGGTTTGGAAAAGAATAATTTGATATTGGTTCGTAATTTGATCAGGGTAAGTTTTTTGAACAAAGCGAACAATCGAATAGCGCATCAGCTTTCGTTTTCTGCTACAGAGGGGCGTATGTTGATGTTGGTCGGAAAGTGGTTGAGGCAGAAGTAAGTCATCATATATATACAACGTTGAAAGGTGTTTCCCTTCCATTTAGCTAACCACGTGTTTTTGTGCTAAAAGTTGGTGCTACAAACTGTCTTTTTTCCAGCCCAACGAAGCTGATTAGTCTCTACTCGCTTATGAACTTCGCGATCTATGAACATAATTACGATAATTCTATCGATAAATCGATAATCGGCGCGTTTTGAAGTGATAACGATTGCAGCACTGATCATCCCATAAATCTCCACTACATTTCATATTCCACATCCTCTGCCCTGCTGCTCCAGTTGCTGCCGCACATATGTAGGTATAGGCGGAGAGCAAAATAATTCAAAGTGAAATGAATTGCTGTCAATCTGACTTCTCGATGATTCGATATTAGCCCTAGATACCCTATTTGACAAGTTAGAATGGGTGAATCATGAGTCCGTGTTTAAAGAACTATTACTGCCAATGGAGGGGAGATGGCAACTCCAACGTGAAGTATTCGGCTAAGCAATAATGGCTGTTGTTGCGGGTGTACAGTTACATCCAGACACTATGTATGTCATATCGACGGTCCTAAAATAACCATTCCACAAGTCCCAAAAAAATCAAAGTTAATCCAATTTTTGGAATCAGTAAACAATTCAGCACAGTAATTGGAGGATGTAGAATGAGTAATTTAAGCCTCTATGCTCATTGTGATACCACTGGCTTGGACTCTAGATTCTCTTTCTTATTCCCAGTGTAATGAAACCCCAACATCTCTTCTAGGCCTGCCAGGCATCTAAACAAGCAACTATTGTACTAATAGAAGGTCGGTTTGGGTTGACCTAGTCCCGTTTGTGTTCATTTCAAACCAGCCGTGCCTAGTAACCTTATAAGTAGACTTCGTGGCCTATCTATGTACTAGCCTGCATGATGGAGACCAACCTGAGCCAAAATTTGCTTGAGGATAGAGAGATGCAAATATACAGGACGGAATTGACTGATTTACAATCTGTTCTTTTCATAGCCAACTCATCTAGAATGCAGTTTCAAGAAATGTATCTGCGTCCAGGCTCCCAGGCAATATTCGCGGTGCACCGTCTACCCTCCACATTTAGAATGGTTATGCATTCTCTCGAAACCAATGGAAGAAAATTCCACCATACGCCAGCTAACACGCAGGAAATGGAGTTGGATAGGCCTCGCTCTTAGAAAACCGCCTCAAGCACCACAGGAATAGTCCTAGATTTGATTCCTCAACAAACCAGAAGCCGCGGCCGACCAAAGAAGAAATCCATCCTACATTGACTTATTACCCATAATCAAAAACTTGGGCAATACTAAGACACGTACGTTAAAGAAGCCTTGCAGAGGCACTATGATTCTCAAAAGAGCACCCAAGCAATAGCCGGTAAATAACAGAAGTAGTACTGAATATATTATATATTTGTATTCCTTATTCACTCCTCTAGAAAGCATAGGGCCTCGACAAGACTCTTTCATCGTACACGGTTCTGTGTTATTGTTTTTGCACTGTCCCATGAGATGTCGGCATCTGGTAGCTCACGCAACATCGACCTTCTCCAAGTGTTTTTTGGACGACCGCGACCTCTGCTCCCTTGTGGATTCCAGTACAATGCCATTCTCGTGATGCTATCTGGTGATTTTCTCAATGTGTGTATCGATCGCCACTCTCTGCATTTGATTTGCCTCGTTACTAATGGTGTTCGACCAGAATATTCTGCAGATGATGCGGAGGCATTTGTTGATAAAAGATTTAAAACTCTGTGTGATGGTGTTAAAGACCAGCCATGTTTCGCTTCCGTAAAGCAATACGGATTTCACGCATGAGCCAAATATTTGTAGTTGCGAGCACAAAAAACCAATTGGTAGACAAATTTGTTTCTGAAATGGGTCGCCCTCGGTTGGCAATGGAAAACTACAGAGGGCATTTCTACCATGAAAAGGGTTAGATCAGTTTGGCCTGGTTGACTTCACGCATAAGCCGCTTCGGTCCACAGCGATACTAGATGGAGTTGATTCGTTATGCGTTTTGGAAGAGTCCACTTGCAGGGACCCATAGTCCAACCCACTGTTGAGATGTCTTCGAACCCGTGAATCTGTGGTGCTCCCAAACATAATATCCGGACATCCGCAATGGAAATGCTCTGCAGTTTTTCTTGAAACCTGCATTCCTCGCTGTCCGAGTTGGAGGATTGCTGCTGAAGTGATAGTCTTTGGCCAAATATAAATCCGGGTCATTCCGGTAACGTAGAACCGACTGACGTGGGAACGAGATTCCTACCATATAAACATTCGCTGCTACTGGCCTATGTTTCGTCAGCACTCCTTTCATAGTTCTTGAAATTAGTGATATATAAATCGAGTACAACTTTAATCACTTTGTTTACAGATGATATTTTCATTCCTCTCGGTGGAGAGACTCTACCATTTTATCCTGAATTTTAAAATCATGTTTTCCTCTAGCTCGTTATATAGCATAATGTTCGTATTGACTTTGGCATTTCGTTAACAAGATCCGTAGACAGGGAGGCCCCGTTTTTCGTCATATCGTCTACTACCTCATTCTCTTTAATGCCCTTATGGCCTGGAACACGATAGAAATGCAACATACAATCGCTGTCAGCCTTTCTACTGCTTCCCTGCCCTTTTTTTGTAGAGGAGGGGAAGCATCAATAGTCTACCGAAGACGTGGTGTAAGACTTTAACCTTTCTAGGGATCTACATACATATTTCGCGTATTGAAGGTTCTTAATGAAAGTTGCGGTCACTGTTGATGTCATTTTCCAGTTTTCTTTGTTTTCGTACATATGTGGGATAATATTTGTCTCACTTATGTTTACACCAAATCTCTCTGCTCTAAAGAACGATGTTGGACGTTGTACTAAACCATGTAATTTGCCTTAAT
Organism: Anastrepha fraterculus; assembly: GCA_037575425.1. Taxonomy (NCBI): domain Eukaryota; kingdom Metazoa; phylum Arthropoda; class Insecta; order Diptera; family Tephritidae; genus Anastrepha; species Anastrepha fraterculus. The sequence continues at coordinate 17,023 of JAYXIM010020973.1, read as the reverse complement.
GGCTGTTTGACTATCTATGCTAAAGTTAACCTTGGAGTTGGTCCCAGTAGTAAAAAGAGCTAGGTCTGCTGTCTTTCCAACTGCGAAAACTTCAGCCTGGAACACAATGCCGTAATCTGGAAGCTTACACGATTTCTTTAGATTTTACTGGAGTGGGCGCACTCGTAAAGGGTGATCAATTTCGAGGTATCGTATCTTAAATTGAAATAAAGCAACGTAAATTCAAATTGATAGGGAAATCTTTATTATTTTTGTGTAGAACCATTTACTTTTTAAAGATAGTCCCTTTCAAATGTTGGTCGTAACTGCTCTGTAATTCGGTCATTCGTAAACACCAATTTTAAAAGACTCGCTTGCGGACTTTGGTCGGTATCTCGCGAATGACTTTAGTAATGTTGGCTTCCAATGCCTCAATCGAAGCTAGCTTATCCACAAAGTATTTAGATTTTACAAACCCTTACAAATAGAAGTCCAAAGGTTAGCACACGATCTTGATGATCAATCTACTGGTCCGAGACGGGGGTAAATTGCTCACCGAAACGACGACGCAGTACGCAGTAAATCCATTGTTTCACCGGCTGTATAGCAATCAAACGTTGTATTGGAATCAAATGTTGTGGAGATCACGGGCTTCAATTTACGGTATCAAAAAGTGGTTTATCATAGCGCAATAGCGTTCGCCATTCTTTGTTACATTGACACCAGCTCCTTCTTTGAAGAAATATGGGCCATTATTCCGCCTGCCCATCGGCCGCACAAAATGGTTGCTTTCAATGGGTGTAATGACTGTTCTTGAATGGCTACGGGTTGCTCTTCAGCCCAAGTACGACCATTTTGCTTATTGATGTTCGAAGTCAGCTTAAAACTGAGTCAGCTCTTCCATTTGTGGAAGAACATGAAGACGTGCACCACAAATAGGAGAAGAAGCTCGGTCAAATACCCAAAAAGGATGTAAGCGAAGCAATTTTATACTACTAATATTCATATTCAAATTTATAACTACCAAGTAAGGCGAGATGAATTCCAGCTGTGTATGCTTTTGAAGCAGAGTTAAGTTATTTTAAGATAACCGCTACTTAACCATATTATAGAGAAAGTAAAATGTTTGTTTTAAAAATAACAATTTTTATAATATAAAGTAATAGCATGACCCATTTAAGAATGCATAAAGTCGAAATTATATGTAAAACTTTATTAATCAACGTGGCTATAACCGAAACACTTATGTGAACTTCATGTTTCCATAAAAATGTTAAGCAATCAACGCGTAATTTCATCATGCTTCAAGGCATCTACAGATACTTTTTAGTTTTATCACACACACACACACACACATGCATTTAAGTATGCATACGTCTGAGCAACAACAACAGTAAAAACAACAGCGCTTTGATCTGCTTAACAAACTAATCTGCAGCGTGGAAAATATGTGCTGCACACACACACACACTTATCTCACACATACACTCATGTGTATACATCCATTTTCACATTTCATATAAAAAGTAGTTGGTTTTATATTTTGCAAAACTACAGGCTGACCAACAATTTCAAAACACCCCTCACGCTGACACCCCCACCCCAACGTCTCCTTTCAAGCTTAATAAAAACTTCTACAAGTTTTCGCCAATTTGTGAAATTTGTGTTGCAATATAGCACAACGATGTGGCAGCAACACTTTACAACACTCACAAAACTATTGCTGCATCTCGATGAGACCGTTAAATATACATCTTATATCATCAGCAATGTTGGCCGCACTGCACCCTATACCACTAAGGCTACAGTTTGCAAAAAAAAAAATAAGCATTGACTGCACTCACCTGTACCACTTGCATACACACACACAACACCCGTTTAAACTTACATGTACATGGACCGATATAAGCTGCAATGGACTGCAGCTTATTCCGTTCGCATAGTAATTCGCACGTTTGCTTGTTCTTCAGTTTCGGTTGCTATGCGCCGCTCGAAGGACTTGAAATTGGTCTTGCCTTGTCGACAAGTGTTTCAAAGTATTTTAATAAAGAAAATTAGGAAGTTCATTTCTTTCGTTCGTAGCCATCGTACTTCGTTGCATTGTGTTGGCCGCCCTGCACCCCTCCTCGGACGTCTGTCCCATAGAGCAGCGCCACTATTGCGAGTTTTCAGTTTTTGAAGCTTTCAATTAAAAAAAAGTTTTTTTTTACTTGTTGTTAGTTACTGTGGCAACTTGCTTAAGCAATTCAGGAAGTTTGTCGCTCATATATGAGTGAATGCATACAAGTATATATATACGTGTGTGTGTGTGTGTGCATTTATGCTACATAGGTATCTGTGATGACCACTCAGTGCGGCAAACAAACAGCGAACCGGATGATCCTTATATTTGTAGTTTTTAGTTTAAAAAAAAAAGCAAACAACAGTTGCTACAACAGCTACAAAACAAATAAAACAACGCAAAACAAAAAACCGACCAGCATTTCAAAAGATGCTAGCAACTCTTATTTATTTTCATAGTTAACTTTTCTTACTTTCCGCCAACACAGAACACTTTAAAGATTTCACCACAAGTTTTACTCAAAAATCTCCTGAAGCCTTCTTGCCAAATCTCGACTCGAGTTAGTCGGCAATTTGGCACATTGCTTGCAACAAACGACTAGCGGTAGTCTATAGCCGGCCTCTGGTAGTCGAGGCACAACCTGCAGCATGCAACACACTCATTATCATTTTTCTTCGGAATATGATTTTTTGAAAAATAGAAAAATTAAACACATTCGACTGGCGCAACCAAGAGCTTTCGAAATTTATGGAAATGCCAGTGGGCAACGTAATGAATTTGGTGGTGCAGCTCCGTGTATGCGCGTATGTATGTGTGTGTGTTTGCCAGTTCTTGGATTGCAGTGTTGCTATATTGGCAGCGCAGCCAAAGTTTCTCGCGCCGAGTATTTTAATTTCCTTGCAAGAAATTTGCTATTTCCGGTTTTGAGCCACTTTCAGCCATTGCCACTGGCTCCCCAATGGGCCGACATACTGAATGACTTTTTGGCCATTTGACTGGCTGGCTGCCGTATCGTCTACGGGTGTGTAAAGTATATTTTAAGATTAAATTTGTTAATCAATTATGAAACCAAAAACAAAGTCATTAAGTTTTAACTTTCAAAGTAGCTTCAGCTTTCTCGAAAATTGCTCAGCCCGGGCAAAAATAATGGCTTAAGTGTATGAATTTTCGATTTTCACAGTCCGAAAATCTTTCATTCAATAGAATTAAAAAATAAAGACATTGCGTAAATTATTCTCTTGAAATGTTCGCCAAAATATCGCGTAATTCTGAAAGACCAGCCAAATGCGACGTGTAGAGAACATTCATAATTGCATACAATAGAGTTTATAGGTTTCAGATAACTTGCTGACGGGGAACAACCACTGCGCATACACCTAAATGCCCATTAATGGATATGAGAAGTATTAGACTTTGAGTTATTTAAAAGGCGAATATGAACACGAATACGAATACCAGATAGATAGAAAGATATAACTGAAGTTTGCCCTTCGACCTTATGGTCTATTGGGCCCTCTACTCAGGCCTCTTTTGATTGTACTCGCCCAGTAAGGGTTTCGTTTATTTCAAGTCTAAAACATAGTTATAGTTTCTACAGACCACTTAAAGTCAATATATGCATAAATTACTACAGATAGTTAAATGAATAACATAAAATATAGAGTTTAGAAATTTAAAAAATTTATTTTTTGATACCAAAAAGTCAAGCGGAGTAGCAATTCAAGTTTATTTGTTTCTATTATACTAATTAAATACACTTCAAAGCGATAAGTTTCATTTGAAATTAAAGAAATTTTCGATTTTGATTTGTTTATATATAAACTCGCTTGTTCAGTATCACTTCATTTCTGAGCCTCTTCAGGATAATCCAAGCATCCATTAAAGGCTGAAATTGCCTATTCTGATTTTATTTTATTCGATTTTAGCATCACGTCATTAGTTCCTTCTCTGACTGTTTCATCGTCTTCATTACAGTATTCTTCATTTAAAGCTGTGGGTTCCGAATGATGTTCGACAATCCATCACTCGATTTCAGATTACGAGACTTGCTGCAATGGTTCTACTTCCCGAAGCAAAGTTGCAATGACTTGAATATTGGATGCATCAAGAGCTATCTGTAACCGTAACTCCGAAAGAGAAATGATATCGTCACAATCCCAGTCAGACGCTTTCTCAAATAGCTTCTGAATCTATTAATCTAAGTTTACAGTAAAAGCATCCCATGAGCTAGATAAAAAGCACATTACATTTTCCAGGTCGATATTTCACAGAGACTCATCGATAGTTTCTTCACGAGCAACAATGTGGGGTGTTAGATGGGCAACGGATTGCGGCCTGTCGGCGAATAATCTGAAGACGGAGCTCGTCCTATTCACAAGGAAATTTAAAATACCTAGAGCTTAACTTCCTCAATAGGGGGCGCTCCGCTGGTGCTTTCTTACAAGGTGAAGTACCTGGGTATTATCCTTGACAGTAGAAGGAAGCCCAACATTCAGGAGTGAGTAAGGAAGGCCTTGTGTGGATACAAGGGCGCGATTGACAAAAGATGTGGTCTTTCGCCTAGAGTTGCTTTTTGGCTATATAATACCATTATAAAGTCAATTTTGTTATTGTATATGGAGTCATAGTCTGGTGGAACTCACTACAGAAGACGACATTAGTGAAGAAGCTGGAGAGAGTTCAAAGGACTGCACTCATTAGAATCAGTGGGATGCTTGGAACGACTCCTACTTTGGCGCTCAACGCAATGTTAAATGTGGTACCCGTAGATATCCCAGGCAGAATTGCCGCTGCACTAACCGCAATCAGACTGAAGCGTTCGGGCTATAGGCTCAACCTCACCTATGGACACTCAAGCATCCTTAGAAACTTTGAGTTTATCCCCCTGTCGACGGATCAATGTATACCCTTGCTTAGGCCAACCGGAACTTTCTCCAGTGGGCGACGGCTACACTTGGAGACACATCCTGGTGAACTTGTTCACAGATGGTTCGAAGCTGGGAGCAAAGGTGGGCGGAGCAGTTTTTTGCGAGGAGCTCTCCATCATACTCAAATTCAGGTTATCGGACCACTGCAGTGTGTTTCACGCCGAGGTAACCGCAATCAAGGAAGCAGATGATTGGCTGCTCACATGCGTACTAACAGTCACGAAAGTTAATATTTACTCCGATAGCCAAGCAGCAATTAGGGCCCTTGGATCAGTGACGGCGCATTCGAAACTGGTCAGGGAATGCCTGGCCTCACTTTCGATTGACATAAGGCTCATCTGGATTCCTGGTCACTGCGATATTGCGGAAAACTGTAAGGTGGACGCGGTAGCCAGACAAGTGGCATGTGAGGGGATTTCACCGGAGGAAGGTAATTGAGATCCCCCTGACTACCTGCGGCCTGCTCCAAGAAATTTGGGCTTCTCGCCAACTCAGCGAGCGCTGGGCAAGTACACATACGTATAAGCTTGCGAAATCCTTCTGGCCACGTGTGGATCTAGTGCGCTCGAGCGTACTTCTCAGGTTGATAAAATCTCAGCTCTCGAACCTCGTATGCTTTCTCACAGGACACGATCCTTTTCACGTCGGGTATATGGAGGATGAGATGGAATCATCTCAGCACCTTCTCCTTAGTTGCTTTGCTCTCGCGGAGCTAAGATTTAAGCTTTTTGGCTCCTACATTAAAAAATGCGATGAGCTTCATCGGCAGTATAAAGCGGTTTACGCAAATGCAGCACAGTCATCGTTCATAATCCACACACACTAAGCCCATCCTCCTAACCATCCCAGCCCCACCCCTCTGCGTCCTCTCCTTTCCTCCAATAGGTTTCATTCTTCACCTTACTTCTTTCACAATGATATCACAAAGTACGAATTCGTTTTTCTTCGTCCAAGTGTGCCAACTCATGGCCAATCATTCTAACTTAACAATGTGGCTTAAGAGGGATTTTTTATAGCTCATTTTAGTAAACCTTATATCATTTTGATCCATGCTGGCTGTATTAGAGCCTTACAGTTTGAGGCTGTATATCACATTACCGATATATGACTGTCGTAGCTTTTTATATCGCCGTTTTTGGGATGGGATTTGTCGCAGCATTTGTACACGCAAAGAACGTTGTTCTCTCCTTACTGATCTTATGCACCGAGGCTTCTTTTAATCTCACAAGAGTTCTACGGGTAAGAGCTTCCAAAATAAGCGGCTAATCGGCATTGTATCTCTGCTCTTTTGCCAAACTATAATTCAAACTCCATAATTGTTTTGTTAAATTTGCCCAAAAATCTGTTGATGGAGTAACTTTTATTTGATAATTTTTCTCTGTAAATTTTTAGCTAACGCATTTCATGCCAGTTTTCAAACCTTCCAACCCAACTATTGCTAGCGAGGAAGCCTGTAAGCTTTCGCTGAATTTTGGCATGTAAAGCCTTGGCTTTCTCATTTGGCACATCACTTTTATTTGGCAAGTTTTTGCACTTTTGACCCGCAAGCCAATTGAAAAACGCATTTTCCATTTTTGTAAACTTAGAAATCTTAAGACTTTACCTGGACCGAACCTGGACCTTTTTATGAACTGTTAATTTTCTTTTCAATACGAGTTATTGTTGCTCTATGCACATGAACATTTTTATATAATGCATTAGTGCAAATTTTCGCATTTAATTTGTTTGGAATGTCAGCTTTTCCCTTTATGGTAAGCAGCGCAAATTTTCCCTTTGGCGTTATGAGACCATGCCATGCAAAAGTTAACACAAAACTGTCATTTCGCCAGCAGATTAATTAGACGATACTTACATTAAATTAACTGTCAAAAAATTTCATTACCAGAGTGACATCGATGGTACTTACCCGAGCTTTATTCCCAAAAATACAAAGGCCAAAAGAGGCAAAAGGCAATGCAAAAAATGTAGGTAAAAAATTCCTAATGTTGCAAGTACGCAATAAAAACAAACGTGTCGCAAGTATTGAGGTGTGGAAGTGTCGAGTTTCTACCGCACATTTTTGAATACGAACATGAATGCAAATGTTGCATATTATGAAAAACTTTAATACCAGTACTTGTTTTTTCATAAACAAACCAATATGCCATGATTCCATTATTGACCTTTTAACCAATTTGTAAAAATAATGTTTTTCTATCAATTGCAAATAATAGTCAAATTCATTTTTTTTTTTCATATCCTCTTTTTGCCCGCAGCTCTCCAAGAGTATTTGGTTATTAAATCAGATTTATAAAAACTATGCAAAAAGGCACCCCAAGCGTATTTAATTCAAGGTGTGTTATCTAATATTACCAAAAAAATTCATTGAAATGTATTTTTCGCCCATAAAAAAATAATCACCCACAATATGGTGGTTGGTAGTAAAAAGTTTATAAAATAATACAAAGTATGGACGGAATGAGCATGTCATTTGAAGACAATTTGAGAGTAAACCTAATTAGTTTAAATTTAAACAAAATTTAATTAAAGGTCACCAGTTTTTCACGCAACTTTAACTTATTATAAAGGAGGGTTAAGCTTCAAGGGCCGGTGTTGATTTTGAATAAAATACAATACTTTTATGAAATTATTGTCATTTCTCTTTATTATGATAATATTGGTATGGTTCAACTAAAACAAAATATCGGCCAAATGGCCACGCCGGCCTCGGCGGCACACCTCCATCCGATGGTCCAAATTTTCGATGACGCTGAGGCATAATTGAGGTTCTATGCCGTTAATGTGCCGAATTATCTCATCCTTTCGCCCTTGAATTGTTGCTGGCTTATCGACGTACACCTTTTCTTTCAAATAACCCCAAAGAAAGAAGGCCAATGGTGTCAAATCACATGATTTTTGCGGCCAATTGACATCGCCGCGACGTGAGATTATTCGGCCATCAAATTTTTCGCGCAAAAGAGCCAATGTTTCGTTAGCTGTGTGACAAGTGGCATATCGTCCACATCCTTATCTTCCAATTCGGGCCATAAAAAGTTCGTTATCATCTCATGATAGCGAACACTATTCACAGTAACTGCCTAAACCGGCCTCACTAACTACCATAAACCGCGCCAAACAGTCACTCTTTGTGGGTGCATTGGTTTTTCGGCAATCACTCTTGGATTATCATTCGCCTAATTGCGGCAATTCTGCTTATTGACGAATCCACAGAGGTGAAAATGTGCCTCATCACTGAAGATGATTTTCTTCGAAGTGCGCGATTTGCATTTTGATTTGAACGCCTGTTTTCATAATAAGCCTGAATAACTTTAACGCGTTGCTTGATTGTGTATTTATCCACGGTTCAAATTGAATTAGTCTGGAATTGAAAAATATTAAATGAAATGCAGAAAAAACTTTATATTTAGATGTGGTTTACATTCAGCATCGGCCCTTGAACTTTAAGCACCCTTTATATTATATCTACAAAATAATTTAATAAAGTTTCCATTAGCTGTAATAAGCTCCTCGATCCGTGTTCGAAAATGATTACATGGCCGAATCAAGTGCTTCTTCTCATACTGGCCATAACGATATTAATTGCAGCCTTGAGAGGAGAAAACAGTATTATGAAGATACTTATCTGTTTGACGCTCAACTACGCCCCATACGCAATAATCCATAGGATTAAAGTCAAGGCAGTTTTCATAGTCAAGTCATAGAAATTTTCAGCCATCCATGTCGTCATGGCTTTGTGTGAAGGAGCAGAATCTTGCTAAACGACGCATGGGCTGTCATCGCGTACACTATTAACCCAGGTTTTCACTACTGTCTCTAGAACCTCGATATATGCAGCAGAGCTCACTCGAAATCCTAGAGTGAAGGTAGTGGAGGCATGGCATATGCTTTTTTGCTCAGAACACCTAAAACCATGAAAATAGATGCAAATTTGGAGTGCATGACAACAGGAATATCAATGGAATTAGAAATTAGCCATCCGCCATTTCTGCAGTTGGTCTTTTGATCTTGGTCAACATTTTTTTCATTCAGAAAAAAACCATATCATCTCAGGTGCTTCGGAGTATTAAAAGGCGTTTTGATCGGATAAATGACTCTGCATCCGATTTCTGTCTTCTGCGCATAACATAGAAATTTTGCCGGAGATGTTCATGCATAATTTGATGGACCCTCAGAAACATTAAGCTCCCTACCAAAGTTCTCATTGATTTGAATCGACAGCAATGTCTTTATTAGCCTTAAAAGTTACCGTGAGCGCCTCCGATCTACCCTTGGTTAGAAGGATCTCGCAACTTTGCACATTTACGCACGAACTCAGCGCTCACTGAGTTTACGCGAAGCCCATATTTTCAGGAGTAGACCACAGATTCTCAAGGGAACCCCAAACTTCTCGTTACATGTTGGAATCATCTCAGGGGTCTCCTATCTAGCCAGCTTAACAACTCAGCAGTTGAGACCCAAGTGGGCGTAATATCGAAGTATTCGGATGCAGTCGAGAGAGAAGTTGAGCATTCCCCAACTAATTTCGAATGCACAAGCAACGAGCCTAAGCCCAAGGCGGCTGTTGCCTTCCTGATTTTCTCCTCAATATTGGGGTCGTTATTATGGCGATAATATCGAAACGATTCAGGTACTTAAAAACAATTTTTTAAATGCTTTGCTTAAACAGACGTCGACTACAAAATTAGGTGGGCCAAATGTGCCATGCAGGGCCAGACAAGGTAGCTGTTTAAATGAAGTTATACTCGGAAACTAAACGGAAGCTTTTCTTTTTTTAATGAAGCAAAATTTATTAAAAAAATATTTTATATTATTTCCGTAATATTCATTTCATCAGTGAAAAAAAGATCATTTTTATAGCAACTTTAAAAAGGGTTCCTATTTCATGCCGACCAATGTCACTTTCACTGGTGTTGCGCGAAAAGTATACGAGTATAAATAAATTACAGCTACAATCAGCTTTAGAACTGTGCCACACTCTTACACTATAAAACTAGTGTGCAACATAAAAAAAAATAAAAACAACTCTAAATGAATTAAAACAACAAAATTCATACTCTACACTCAAACAAGGGCTAACGATCCGAAAGAAATCACAACATCGACTGCCAAACAGTCAGACCAACAACAAATGGCAAAAGTAAGACTAACTGTAAATTTGTTTAAGCGGCAAAAAGTGCTTACTTGTTACATGAGAGACCAACATAAACTTTCCACTTGCCGCTTGCCGCCACCGCCACGTACGCAAACACACCGAAACACAACCGGAGCAACAACAACTACACTCGAATATTAAAACAAAAGCAAAAAACATTGACTTACTACTGCTGAAGTGTTGTTGTTGCACACCTCAATGACCACCACCACAACTAGCCGGCCGGCTAATACACCAAATGCACGTTGCATGCAGACCCCATTAAATTACAAGTAACTGTAATTTTTTTAAATGAATACCCATACGAAAGGCTTGGGGCGACGGCTTATTTTATCTCAATTAAAAGTTGTCCTTCGCCGAAAACGCCAGTGCTGCCGACACAACTGCCACCGCCACCACCAACTCACTCGCTGACTGGTGCACTTCTCTTGCATAGGCTAAAAATTCTATGCCAGCATAGGGCGTGTGTGAGTGAAAAGTGAAAAAAGTGGCAGTCGTGCAGCAAAAGTTCAACATTCATGCCACTCTAGCCACAAAACCTTACTGACGCCGCCACTACTGCATGCACAGCTGCATGCAACAGCACAAACAAACATTCGTAGCTTATATGTTTTCCGCTACACTCTCTTGTCGATATTGTTGCCAGACAGGTGAGTGTTGTTGTTGTTGTTGAATGTTGTTGCACAGTTGGTACAGCGTCAGCGGTAGTGGTACTGGCAATAAGGCAACTTGCCACGTTGGACTTGAAGCGGAAACGTTCAAGTGCTTTACCGATCCGCAGCGAGGCGTACATATTAAAGAGTGCATATACACCAGTTGGCAGCTAATTGGAAGCGCGATATTTTGATCACTACGGACTAGACAAAATTTTTTTTTTTTTTTTTTAATTTTCATAAATTTTTTATACAAAACTAGTTGATTCTCCATATCAAATACATCAAAATGTCAACCTTTGTATAGGATTTATAAAAATGGACAAACTCTCATCAAAATTTGAAAGTTTGTAGTCAGAATTAAAAAAAAGATACGCAGTTACGTAGGCAGGTTTGAAGTGGCTCAAAGTTGTTGATTTTTGATCATTTTTTCCCCTGGCGGTGCTGCTTAATTTCTCCATATAAAAAAATTTAGCTCACAGAGTTTGGGGAAAAAGTAATCGACTAATTTTGCATAAAATTCAAACTTTATTTAAGATATTTTGGATTGTCAATTTAGGTTAAATATGCACCGTTTTGCTGTATAATTTGTTGCCATTTTAAAGGTAGCTTCATAATGCCTCTCTCATAGAAGTATTGTCCTTTATTGGCAAAAAATCGATTTTCACAATCTTCTTTTGATATCAATTTCTTATCACTCAGAACATTTTGTAATGAGAATAAAAGATGGTAATAGCTTGGTACTAGGTCTTCTCCACGTGGTAGATGCATTAAAACTTTCCAACCAAGCGCCTGGAGTTTTTGGCGAGTCACTACAGACGTGTGCGGCCTTGCCCTGCGCTGATGGAACCCAACACCTATTCTGTTGGCCAATTCTGTGTCGTTTTGGTTCATCACTAGCTTCAAACGGTCCAGTTGTTAACAGAAGAGGTCTGAATTTAGTGTTTGGCCATACGGAATCAACTCATTAATGATTCCTTTCAAGATCCACCAAATACATAGTAGAACCTTTCTGACCGTTAGTCCTTGGTTGGCCGTATGAGGTGCAACATCACACTTAAACCACGATAATTTTCGTATAAAATGGTCGTATGTGACCCATCTTGGCTTGAATTTTTGCCTTTACCAAAAGAAATCTATAAAATGTACCGAATTTTCGCTTTCTTGACTTCCTTAACACCCTGTAACTTACAACTTAGTAGAACAAACAAAAAACAGTAGATGAATTTTTTTAGTGTAAAATGTCACCTTGACAATGAGCCTAAACTTGCAATTGTATGATAGGTTCGATACCTCACGAGATAAGGATCACTACAGCCATTTACCGAGAAAGAAATAATGGATTTATTTTTACAGTATTATAAACTTTGATTGAGATTCGTCGATTTTTTTATATAATATTTGTAGCAAAGTGAGCTAGTTTCTAAAATAAATTAAAGAAAATCACAAAGGTAAATAAAAGTATTTCACTACAATTACTTACTTACTTATGTGCCGCTACGATTACTGTCAGTTTTGCAGTATTTGATTCTTCCAGCGGAGAAGTGGTCTTCCCTTTTCTTCCTTGGAAAGTGGGGTCTTCCTATTTTGTTACCGTATCATAGATTCGTTTTGCTAGAGCGCCCGAGTTCATACGAGTGTCATGGCCAAGTCAGCATGGACGCTATATTTTTACACACTTAAATATGTTCATATTTCTATATCTGTAAGTAATACAGCTCGTAGTTTCACCTTACCCGATACTCCTCACCCTCCTCTAGTTGACCAAAAATCTTACGGAGAGTTCTTCTCTCGAAGGCTCCCTAAACTTTCTCATCTGATGTTGACATCATCCATGCTTCTGCGCCATATACCTGTAGGAGGACGGGTATGATGAGCGTTTTATGGAGCATCAGTTTGGTCCTTCTAGAAAGAGCTCTACTTCTCAATTACCTACTGAGTCCAAAGTAACACCGGTGGGCAAGAGTTATTCTCTGTTTGATATCCAGGCTGACGTCGATTTTGCTGTTGATGCTGGTCCCAAGGCAGGATTCCTTCACAACTTCAAATTGCTGTTTGTCAACACTGATATATTGTTCAAGACGCGAAGTGTCTCCTTGTGTGTTGACAGCAGGCACTTTCTTTTGCTCTCATTCACCGCAAGATCCACATTGCTCGCCTCCTTCTTTAAACCGGAGTATGCTGAGTTCACTACACACTGCTCAAAATACGGCATTTCTAATTAGATGTCAACTGGCGTACCTACACATTTGTGTATTTTGTGTGAGCGCACAAGTGAGCGAACTAAAAATGCATAGTTGTAGCAGCAACGGTTCGCTTGTAGTAGTTTTTGTGTATGAGTCAAGGTATAACTGAACATCATTAGCATATGAGTTACGTGGCCGCTGTAAGTAATATGCACGCTGTTGTATGCCACCTACTGGCGTTATGCAAAAATTTAAAATAGAAAGCAACTGAGCAAAAATTACCGACCTAAACACAAGAACACGCACACACTCGCATGCGCAATCTTGCAAGCTCACTAATGAAGGCAAAATGTTGCGGCCAGCATGGCGAAAATATAGAAAAAATGCAACTCAAGTTTTTATTCAAGTTTAAGCGCATACTCTCAGCCTTCCATGGTGCAGCGACAACTTCAATTTGCATTGCAACACACACTTAAGTTGCACTGCACGCCGCCGAAATTGTGTTGTGACACGAACAATGCCACCACAACTTTTTAATACACTTTTAATGCGCTCACCGCTGTAATAACTTCTGGAGCATAGCTGGTAATCTGCGCTTAAATTACTGTAAATCGCCGCCATACCCACTAATATCCGCATCTGACGCAATCAGGCAACACTGCTGTGGCTGATTACATTTTTATTGTTGGAAAATTATTAAGTACCTTACACTTTGATGGGACAATTAAAATATTACGTATACGACATGGTAGTATTGCAAGTATTTAATAGTAATTGCAGTAGTGGAGCGATTGTATGGCGTTGTGGTGAGGAAAATAAAATAACGATACGTTAAATAAATACAGCTTCAACATTGTTCTGAAAATCAGCTATAAAATTTATGCTGCACGAAAACTTCACTTCTGATAATCCTATTTGAGTGCGGCTCATTATCTCTGAAAAATGTGGAAATGTAAAAATCATATGCCCTCATGGTGACTTATAGCACTTGAACTCACTTGCAATGATAACAATTTTTACGTATGAATAATAACAACACACAGTTCGAAATAATTGGAAAATCTAAGCGAATTTAAGTATCTCGGCAGCATCTTGACACCCGACGGTGGTACAGTGTTTGACATTCAGCGAAGGATTTTTAAAGCGGCGAGTACGTTTGCTGGGCTGTTTCGAGTGTGGTCTAACAAAGCAATTAAAAGAGTACCAAAAATAAGGATTTTTGATGCTAGTGTAAGATCAGATTTACTTTACGGAAGCGAAGCGTGACCTTAAAGCAACAGTCTGCGGGCAAACTGCAGACATTTCTGAATTGATGTATGCGTCGTGGCTTCGGCATTTGGTAGCCACGAAATATTTTTCACCAAATCTGTGGCATTTGACCAAACAAGCACTAATTGAAAAGAAAATTATGTGCAGAAAGAACGAATGGATCAGGCAGACAATTCAAAAAAATCCGTACCAAATAGCTCATTCAGCTTTGCAGTAGAGTCCACAAGGTGCGAGAAATAGGGGCCGGTCTTAATTGTCCTTGAGACGACATAGTATTAAGGAGACCAGCAAATAATTCAATTCAAATCAAACTAAAAACATAGCAGAAACAGTGAAGCGTGGAAATCTTATGCAGGTATGTGAGCTAAGTTTTTACTTATTGAGCAGCCGGCTATCGGTCGGGTCACAGGTTGCGGTGAATTGCCTTCAAATATGGAGGTTAGCTGCGAATAAGTTTTTCCCAACAAATAAGCATTCCTTAGCGGTTGCGTCCCGCATGTAGTGTAGACGGACCTAGTAGGCAGTGGACTCTGTACAATCTTATCAAAACTAGAAGGTCAAATTCATCACCAACAAAGCAAGGAAATGCCACCTTTCAATAAGAATTTAGCCCAAAACAGCGCCTGTTTTGCATCGAGCGGCTGAGAAACGAAATGCAGCTCCCAAAAGCTGACTCTAAGAAGGCAGACCAGTCATGCGGATAGGAACCCTTGGCTAACAACCTATCGCTCCGGATTAAAATTTGTTACTGAAACCGAACGTTTTAGTTAAAAGTCAAAGAATTGGTTAGCTTTCCTTAATAAACGAGCGGGTCTCCATAAGCACCCATATTAGAAATGAAGACACCATTTTTTCAAAACATTTTTTTTTTTTTGCAAAAACCAACGCTCCTGCCATTTTTTTAACCCTTCCAAAAATAGGATTTGTTTAACTCTCCAAAATACGCCTCTGTCTCGACGATGACTTCCCCGTTTCAACTAAATTTTTTCCCCGCGAGCCATTTCTTCATGTTAGGAAACAAGAAAAAGTCGCAGGAAGTCAGATCGGGTGAATACGGAAGTGCAGCAACCAATCAGGCATTTTGGCGGTGACAACTCTGGATAAATGTGCTGGTGCCTCATCGTGGTGAAACAACACCTTCTTTAGCGCCAAACGCGGCCGTGTCTCCTCCAATATATGTGAAAGTGGTCCAATAACTCACTGTGGTATTGTCCAGTGATCGTTCTTCCTTTTTCTAAAAAATCCATAAGGATCCCATTGGCATCATAAAACATTGTCGCCATAACCTTTTAGGCCGATACGACTGTCTTCATCTTCTTTAGAGCAGATTCACCGGGAATAGTTCCTTATTTTGATTGTTACTTAATTTCTGCTGTCTAATGATGAATCCAGGTTTCCTCAATGGCGACAACTCAATGTTAAAATTACTTCGGATCTCGCTTAAATTGCACCAAACACTGCTTCGAAATTGACAACCGCATCCGCTTGTTGTCCACCATGAGCAATCGCGGCGCCCATCGGGCCGACAATTTTTTCATCGCCAATTTATCATGTAAAATATTAATTACCGTTCCAGTCGACACATCTATGGCCTCTGTTACTTCGCGCACTCAGCGATCGTCAATCAGCGATTGCCTCCAAATAGGGAGCCCTACAGTTTTAAGCCAACTCCAAACGGCAGATAGTGTTTTTATGAGAAGCCTTTTCAAAACAGAATTACACTCTGCCTTTGCTTAGCGACAGGTGACTGCTCTAAATAAAAAACTGTTTCTAGTATTTGTTTTTTCGCGCCCGGAACTTCGAGCGCTGTGCACTTTCGTACGGTAGTCACGCAACAATCCATTTAGCTACGACACATACGGCCCGTCCACATTTACTTGTTGCTATATCGCAAAAACTCACAACCCTCGGAGTTTAATAAATTATTGTAATCTAAAAAAGTATGAATATAACTAAAAATGATGCTGTTGACACAACTTAAGTTTTTAATTAGTTTCCACTTTGCTGTGCTGTTTATCTCCGGAAGTATTTAAAAATGATTAAGTTGATAATTGCTTCGTGTGTTTTGTTTTAATTTTTTATATTTTATTTTATTTATTTTTTTGTTTTGTGTTTTTCTCTGAATACCGAACAACATTCATATCCACTAGTGCACATAACTCGTTATAGTTTTTTTTTTTGTTTTTGAATTCCGCAAATTAATCTTCACACTTTCGCACGCCTATCTATGCTCTCCATTTAATATTCATTGAGTTTTTCCTTCCTTCCGTTGCGTGGTCCACGTACCCACATACACTTTAAACGCTAGTCAACTATGCGTGCAATTTGCTAAGCTCAGTGATTAAATGACAATTTTTTTCTTTTATGTAGTGCTCAGCGTCATGGCACGCACTTTTGTGAGGAGGTAAAAAATATGTTTCCTTAGATGTCTCTCTCCATACGTCACCACGTTATTGTGAACTTAGCAGTCGAATTACAATTACAATTCACTAACCTGCGCTTAACCCTTCTTATTTCCCCACTTACTTTACACTTCATCAAGTAGACATAAATTTTTAAGTCCACACTTTCAGGTGATTTTTTTATTTATTTAATCCATTTTATTTTATTCATCATATTCGCAGTTTTTACTCAAGTGAAAAGTACTCCCTTTTGAATTACTTATACGCCATTTAATATGGGAATATCAGGAATATATAGACGTGTGTATGCACCTGATGGAATGCGTATCCACATACACAACAACAACAACACAGCAATATTAATCAAGACTGTAACAAAAGCAATTTCACTTT
>JAYXIM010020971.1:0-10589 GCA_037575425.1 Anastrepha fraterculus | reverse complement strand
CCTTTTTTCTTTTTTAAACCACTCAATGCTTAGGATCGTTATCCTGCAAAAACTCCCATCTTAGGGACATTTCTTCTCTTGCATAAGGAAGCGTAAACGTATCCAATATTCTCACATAGTCCTACCCCTTCCTCCGGAAGTCATTTTCACACCATTATTGATTTGCCACCGTACTTTCTTCTTCTTGCTTGGCGCATCAAGGGCTTAACCGATTTGGCCAAGTTTAACAAAATGCGCCAGTCGTTTATTTCTCGTGCTAACCGGAACCAATTCGACACACAAAGTGAAGTCAAGTCCTTCTCCCCTAATCTTTCTAACGCAAAGGAGGCCTTCCTCTTCCTCTGCTACCACTAGCTGGTACCGCATCGAAAACTTTTAGAGCTGGAGCAATTGTACCAACATGACCCAGCCAACGTAGCCGCTGGATCTTTATGTCTATGTCGTCGTAAAGCTCAAACAGCTCATCGTTGCATCGACTGCGATATTCGCCGTCGCCAACGTGCAAAGGTCCAAAAATCTTGCGCAGAATCTTTCTATTAAGCATTCCAAGGGACGTCTCATCGAGTGTCATCATTCAAGCTTCCGCGCCATACGTTAGGGTGGGCATGATGAGAGCTTTGTAGAGTGTTAGTTTTGTTCGTCCAGACAAGATTTAACTACTAAATGACTTACTTAGTCCAAAGTAGCACTTGTTGGCAAGAGATATTCTACATTGAATTTCCAGGATGCCATTGTTATCGGTGTTAATGATGGTTCTTAGATAAACGAGGTCTTTTATAGCCTAGAAATCGTAACTGTCAACAGTGACGTTGGTGCCGATACGCGAGTGCGCCGACTGTTTGTTTTATGACAGGAGGTATCTACGTTTTGTCCTCGCTTACCACCAGAGCCATTTGCTTTGCCTCTTTATCCAATTTAAAAGAAGCAGGAATAACAGTGCGGTTGTTAAGTCCAGTGGGTAGCTCCCGAACATCCATTTGAGAGCGAGTTAATATGACAAAGCTAAGCAACCCAGGTTATCTGGTTATGCACTGCGCTGGACCCGATACTTATGAGTCCACCACAATGGAAACAAAACGAAGCTACCGTACTTTACTGTTTGTTTATTTCGTATATCAGATATCAAATTTGTACATGTGGGTGGTCGAACGTATTACAATACTTTCCGTCGCCTCCAAAGATATTTAGTTGTGTTTCATTCGTCTATAGGGCGTTTTTCCGAAGGAAGAGGTGTTTTTTGTTTTTTTTTTTTTTTGCAAATTTAAGCCATTTTGGTGGACATTGTAAGAAAAACTACCGCTGCACGCGCCGCAATCAGACTAAGGTGCTGGGGCCACAGGCTTGACCCACGTTACGAACACTCTAGCATACTTAAAAATGTTGAGTTCATCCCCATGGAGCTGGATCACTGTGCACCCACGCTAGGTCCGAGCGGACTATTTTCTACTCATATCCCTCAAGGGATGAGTGGGCGGGGTGCAACATTTGGTGGCAAGGCAGGGCAAACATGTTCACGGATGGCTCGAAGGTGGACGGAAGGGTTGGTGGGGGAGTAATCTGTAAGGAGATTCCCATCAAACTTAAATTCAGGCTTCCGGACCACTGTAATGTTTTCCATGCGGAGGTATCCGCAATTAAGGAAGCAGTGCATTGGTTGCTTACCTCGGTAATTACCGTTAAGGAAGTAATAATTTACTCCGATAGCCAAGCGGCAATTAGGGCCTTGGGCTCGTTGTTTGTACATTCGAGTTTGGTCGGGGGATGTATGGTTTCTCTCTCGATTGCATCCGAATACTTCGACATCAGGCTCATTTGGGTTTCCGGTCACAGCGGCATAGAAGAAAACTGCTGGGCTGGTGAGCTGGCTAGACAGGGAACTTTGGAGATGGTTTCGTCGTGAAATGAGAGAATTGGAGTTCCTTCTGGCCACCTACCCGTGGCGGGGACGCTAGAGGGAACTCCTAAGGCTAACAAAGCCCCAGCTCTCGAATTTGGTAGGTATCCTTACCGGACATTGTCCGTTAGGTGTTCATGCGGTGAGACTTGGGATTGCCTTAAGTCCGTTCTGCAGAAGCTGTCTTGAGGACGAAGTGGAATCATCTCAACACCTTCTTCTCAGCTGTCCTGCTCTCGTCTGGCAAAGATTTAGACATCTGGGCTCTCATTTTTTCGCTGCGCCTGCGGATATAGCGCGTGTAAATATCATAAATTTGGTGAAGTTCATCAGTAGCTCGTTGCGCCTAAGTACGAATGCAATTAAGCCACCGTCGGCGTCGTCGTAAATGCATGGTCATCATCGTCTCTAATCCTAAGGCTCCTTCTTCCTTCCCTTCTCCTTTCTCCTCTCCCATGTATGGCATCACAACGGACGGATTTTCAATATTTGTCCAAGTGTGCCCTAAGCTAAGGCTATTTCACCTAACCCAAGCCATTTTGTTTCGGTCTGTAAATTGAGCAACGGTACGCTTCTGAGTATTGCAATGTCCGATTTGTAAGTTGCAAATTTATCTCAGTTTTGAGCTCCTTTGATGACAAAAAATGCAGAATAAAAAATCGTCAGCCACCGATCACACATTGTAAGCGATCTTAAAACAAAAAATTGGAAAATAAGTGGTGCAGTCCGTACGAAAAATTGAAGTGCACTGCTTCTATTATATTTCACAATAGTGTAGTATAGTGGGATATGTAGTGTGACCAAATTGAGGCTATGAATTGGCCTGCGATTCGTTCATGGTGGACAGCATTAAGTTTTGGCTTAACTACATATTGTTGCTGATCCATATCTACAACAAATTGGGATTAAATGTTATTTTGCAGTAGATTTATTATCATCCGCGTTAGCGAAGCGCCAGTGCAGTGAGTGACTCAAATTCTCAAAATTGCTGGTATATAAATTTTAATACATATCTACTTAGTTTATATACAGGCAAATAATTTTAGTTAGATATGCAAGTTTGCAAACTATGAATGCTAATAAAATGCAGCTATAGTTATTTTTTTAGTATAGTCGAGCTAATGCACCCAATTTAATAGATTATTTTCTTAATAAAATTTCAAAGAACACAGAATAAGACTGGACCTAATATTTCTGGTTGAATTTCGAGTGCTAAATGCAAAAAAGTGATCTAAAAATTTCCATCTACCAAAGAGTTTTCCAAATAAATTGTGTTGACTTTAGTTCATCGCATATCAATTAAGTCAGAAATGAGCCTTATTGCCAGAGGTCAGCTTACGGTAAAATTCCGGTGAAATGTGCAATTGATTTTCCAAGTCATCGCATTTATAGCAAGACTAAGGGCACAAAAGATCAAGAGGAGGAAGTGCAAGCCTCCAATAAATCTAATCGAACGAAACTATGGTTCAGCAAAACAAGTGAATAATATTTCGCTCACTTCTCCAAATCTTCTAAGAAGCTGACGGTCACAAGCTGATTTGGTGAAAACGACGTCCAATCGATAAATTTGGGTACTTGGAGACATCCATTTCTACTATAGAAAAAAAAAATTAGAGCAATTATTTATATATAAGTCGAATAAATATTTATATTAATATATATATAGTTGATACTTACACCCTTTAAGGGTCTTTGGCCGAGCTCCTTTTTCAATTTGTGATGTGCGTTTTGATGTCTTTCACAAATGGCGGGAGCTAAATTTTTTTGTAGGCCATTTTAACATATGGATGCCTGGTTTGGTGGGAAGCTCTTCGGAAGGGCTATAAATCACTAAGCTGGAGAGGGTGCAAAGAACAGCATGTATTGGCATCACCGCAGTATGCAAAACTTACCCAAGTGCTGCCTTGAATATCGTTTTGCACTTACTTCCCATTGACTTTTACGTCCTTCCCATTGCAGCTCAAAGTAGATACAATCAAGTTAAAGGAGGTTGGCCACTGGTGGCAATCTCCCAAGGGGCATGGTAGCATTTTTGGGCAGTTGACACCGCATTTTTTTGAACTTCGACTAGATCTCTCTATCCGCAAACTGGAGTTTGAGGCTCATGCGGTGGCAGTCTTTCCAAGCAGGCAAGATTGGAACGAGGGGAGAATCTGTACCGTAGCTGGTACTTCTATCCTTATTGATGGCTCCAAGAGGAAATCGGGAGTCGGAGTAAGCCTCTTAGTCATCCATCTTACATATTTCCTTAAAGTTGCCGAATACTGCTAGTGTTTTTCAGGCAGAAGTCTTTGCGATCCTACAGACATGCAAAATGCTTAGGAATTGTGGGATCGAGGGAGACATTACTATTTTCTCAGATAGTCAAGCCGCGATTAAGGCTCTGACTATGCCATGAAAATGTAAATCCAAACTGGTCAACTCCTGTAAAGAGGATATTAAATATCTTGGATGTACAGGTAACATTTCTGTGATTTGGGTTCCAGGCCATAGGAACTTAGAAAGAAATGAAAGTGCTAATGAGCTTGCCAGTCCACCCCGAATTGGTCTCAGACCACGGTCGTTGGCCCCCACCGGACTGTTGTTAAATGGGAATTGCACAACTTATTTCTCACGAAAGCGCAGAACAGATGGAGTTTCATTTCTTCGTGTGGTATTTCGAAAATCCGTTGACCCCAGTTCAATAGATGGAGGATTCAGAAAGAAACTTCACGACATTCCATTTCGAAACTCCTGTCATTGATTAATCAGCAAACGTGGAAAAGCTAGTTTCACCATTTACAAAAAGCTGTGGGGACCTTTCAGGGAAGAAGTCTGTTGACCACATTCTCATTATAGTAAATGTCCAGGATTCGCACCTACACGATTAAAGTCACTACGTGCTCCTTTCTTCGACAGCCGAGAGCAATGCCCGCAATCCGATCAATCTACTACAACAGCTCTCGCTAACTGTAGATATCTGTCCATTGGAGGTCTCATAATGGTGTCAAAACGGCCCTTTAGTGACACTTGGGGAGAGCCAGAGTAATAGATACTTCAAGCATTTCCCCTACCCACCTAGGTTACCGCCACGGTGGAGAGAATACAGTAGTGGTGGCCACTATCAGACCATTAACAGGCTCTCAGTGATTTTGAAGGAATCAGAAGGAAGGAATTGAAATTGTGTCACTGCTAATTTACTTCATTGTATTTAACTAACCTTACTTTATCCACTTTGTTTTCACTTTATTCTCTCTCTCTCTCTCTCTGTTAAATCCTGTAACGACCAAAGTTACTCTCACGGGTTGAGAGAGAGGACTTACAGCTAGGAGATCCACAACTAATTTAGTTGTGCAGTTTGAACCTAAATTCTAGTGACTTTTTCCTTTTTTAAAATTTAGGTTTTTAGAGGTGAAATATAGGAGTGAAATATATATATACATATATACAGGGTGGGCCATATAGCGTTTGCTTTTTGAACCAGCTATTTTTTTGAGAATGGTAACACAAATGACATGTCAAAGGTGTTCATAATTAACTTAAAGGTTTGACATTTACGAAATGGGAACAAAATTGGGAAATATTGAAAACCTATTTCCTAAGTGGAGAGTCTTCTTCTTCTTTTCTGATTTTCACGGCTCGGTGGCTACGTCAATAAGCAAACTTGTCGGATTTGGGGCTCAGAAAATCCACACGTTACTGTAGAGAAGCAAATGCATACACAACGAGTCACTGTTTGGTACGGTTTTTGGTCTGGCGGCATCATCGGGTCATTTTTTTCGAAAATGAGCGAGGAGCCGCGGTTACAGTAAATGGCGAGCGTTACCGTGACATGCTCAACGAGTTTTTGTTTCCAAAAATTGAAGAGGAAGACATGGACGACGTTTGGTTTCAACAGGATGGTGCAACTTGTCACACTGCCAAAGTTACACTCGAACTTTTGGCTACCGTTTTTGAATTCCGATATCAATTGGCCGCCTCGGAGCTGTAATTTAAGCCCGTTGAACTATTTTTTGTGGGGAGCCATTAAGGACAAATGCTATGCGAACCATCCAGAGACGATGGATGCTTTAAAACACGAAATCGAAGTTGCCATTCATGAAATTGGAGCCCAAACAATCGAAAATGTGCTTAAAAATTGGGCTGATGGAATGGCCTACTGTAAAGCCAGTCGTGGCAGCCATTTATATATATTTATTCCTTTTACTCCATAGTGAAGCATAGGGCTACAACAAAACTCTTAAATCTGTCCCTGTCCAATGACATTCTTTTGATTTCATTCCAGTTCATTTCACTTAATGTTATCTCCTTCTCTAGCTGTCTTCTCCAAGTATGCGCTGGGCGTCCCCTTCTGCGTGATCCCTGTGGGTTCCATTCAATGGCTTGCCTCGTGATATCTTGTGCGGGTTTTCTGAGCGTATGGCCGATCCAGTTCCACTTTCTTTTCAGAATATTTGTTTTGATGAGCGTATGGTTCGTCAGCTCCCACAGTCTGTCGTTGGATATAGTTTCTGGCCACCTTATCTTTAGTATACGCCTAAGGCAACGATTTGTAAAAGATTGCATGCGTTGTATTAGCCGTGGCGCAGCATTCCATGTTTCACATCCGTATAGTAAAACGGATATGACGTTGGAATTAAATATTTTTAGTTTGGTGCCACGCGACAAGAATGAGGAGCTCCAGATGTTTTTCAATTGGCCGAATGCTTGCAGCGACTTATTTATTCTGTTTTCGATGTCCTCCGCACAGCCGCCAGAGGTTGAGATAATGCATCCTAGGTAGCAGAAACTTTGAACTTCCTCTAAAGGTGTTGAGTTTAGTAGGAATGGGCGCGTGTTGTTTGCATTTATGCGCATGGCCTTGGTTTTAGAGACATTGATGTTGAGTCCCACTTTCGATGCCAGTGTCGATATCGATTTGAGTTTTCGTGCCATGTCGTCGTAGTTGTGCGCAAGGATGCAAATATCGTCGGCGTAATCGAGGTCGTTTAAGGATCCACGAAGACCCCATGTGATGCCTCTCTGATTAGCAAGAGCCTGACCTAAAATGGCGTCAAGGACAATGTTAAAGAGAGTTGGAGAGAGCGGGCAACCTTGTTTTACTCCAGCTTTAACAATTATTGGCTCGCTTAGCTGTCCTTCATGTAGGATTCGGCAGCGTGCGTCCGTATATAAGTTTATAATGAGATTAATCATTCTTTCGGGAATGCCTTTACATCGGAGCGCGGCCCAAATAGCGTCGTGACGAAGAGTATCGAATGCCTTAGCAAAGTCGATAAATATTAAATAAAGCGGCGACCGATATTCCACGCTTTGCTCCACTATTACCCGAAGGCTGTTTACGTGGTCAACACATGATCGGCGTGGCCTGAAGCCCGCTTGTTCTTCACGAAATATTGATGTCGAGTAAGCTTCGTGGATTCGTTTATTTATAATATGGGCAATGATTTTATTAACGCTGCATATAAGTGTAATTCCTCTCCAATTAGTACATTGCGAGAGATCGCTTTTTTTGGAATTTTTATTATAACTCCTTCCTTAAGCTCGCCTGGAAGGTGCCCGTCTGACCAGAAGCGTTCGATGATAGGTTGAACGAGCTTAGCGCTAGTAATTGGGTCTGCCTTTAATAGTTCTGGTGCGACGTTATCAATGCCAGGCGCCTTATTGGCAGCCATTTGAACGATATTATTTTTCATTCATAAATGACAATGTTCAATCTTCAAAATAAAAAAAAAGTTTGAAAAAATATTGATTAGTTTTTTTTTTTATAGCCGATTCAAAAAGCTAATTTTACATGGCCCACCCAATATATATAGATATGTATGTATGTACGTAAACATTAAAAAAAAGTTAAAATTAAGTTTTCAGTTGCATACAGGCATTACATTTATGATGTGGAAAGTGTATTTTACTTTATAAATAAGTAACAAAAAACTATACTTTTCTTCATTCAATACTTAGGCCCCGAACTTATTAGACGTGCCGTATAAGTGTCAGTCACGGTAACTCTAAAGCATGTTCGCTAATTACAAAATTTACTTTTAGAAAATATTCTACTTATATAATTTTGATATTTCATACCCATAGCGTAGATTGGACCCAGAATAAGGGGCACTTGCCTATGGTAGCAATCAAAATCTTACGTAATTTTTTCATTTTGTTTCATGTGAAATAGACTGTTGAGCTTTGTCAAAGGGGAATTTCTCTTCAAAGGCGTCACAGAGAACTTCGACCTGTGGCAAGGCTTTTTATTCGATATTTCCTCGGAACTACCAAAGTTAATGTTTCCACTACGTCAAATAAATGAAGTAAAATCCTTAATCTAAAAAACTGTGGAAGAACATCCATTTTCTAGTTAATGGTTTTTATTAAAGTGTATTAACAGATTTTCAAAAAATGTAACAAAGTTGAGACTGAGCAGCGATAATAGTGATAGTCATCATGCTGAGCTTTAGCTTCCTAAGATGCGCGCACATAGATATTTAATAAGCAAGAAGCAAAGTAAAAAAAAAAAAAACAGATAAAAAGTAAAAAAGAGAGGAGATAAACGTTAACGATCTAAAATTGCAAGGAATTGCAAACTGCCATGTCATGAAAGTTGTTGAAATAGTGGAAAATAAGCTGCTTTTAAGCTTCGCAGTGAGAAGTTGCTATCCTCCTAACTGCTTCCAGAGAAAGGACGTGATATGTTATTGAGTCTCAGCTTGAGAGTTTTATTTTCGTTCCAATGAGAAGTTCCTTCAACTGCTGTCCATCCACTCTTTGTCTCAAACAACATGGGGGATTGCATGTTCTGATATTCACCTTTTGCCTGCTGATCTAATTTAAAGGCCACATATCAAAGATAAGCCTGAAGCTAGCTAAGGAAGTTCGTACCAGTTATTTTCTTCATCTACAAAATGGTTATATTTTTGCTTTAGAGTGTTGTAAAAACAAAAAAAAATTAGCGCGTACACTTCTGTTAAGTGTTTGGTTGAACTCCTCCTCCTATTCGGCGTGTGCGTCTTTATGTTCTTTCACAAATGGAGGAACCTGCAATTTTAAGCCGATTCTAAACGGCAAATGGTTTTTTGTAAGAGCTTTTTCATAGCATTTTTGGCATTACCTGCTCAAGGGAAACCGCTATTAGAAAAACTGTTTCTATTATTTGATATTCACTTCCGAATAGTAGCCACACATCAACACATTCGGCTACGGCGAGTGTTGTGGTAAACTAGTAAAAGTGCTAGTAATGCCAACGTAATGCAAAATAAACGTTTAGTATTATACCAATTTCCACAAAAAAAAGAAAACGAGTAAGCGGATGAACCATAAAATTTAAACGGTTCAGTGAATATAAGAAACATAAATTTAATTTGACAATATCTATCACTAAACGTGCTCGAGTAGCACTGTCACTTTCTTCAATACAACGTCCCCAATACGGTTCACTCTTTTGCGCTTGTGTGCACAGCTAAGCAAAATAATAGAAGAGTTTACGTATGTGCATAGCCATGCTACAGCTGGCAACAAAAGTGAGCGACCAACTGAAAAATCAATAGAACAATCTTAAGTGGCAGCTTACTGCCGACACTTGGCGCTCCTGGGACTTAACAACTCGTTGTATCTGTCCATAGTTCAGGGCAATCCATTGTCTGCACTTGAATGCCCAACAATGACACTATTTTTCGGTCAATTGTCGCCCACAGCAACAATGGGCCATGGACATGGCCGGACGAAGAGAGAGCAACACATTACGAATTAGGCGATATGGGCTTGGCGGCACGTTCAATACCCTAACATACCGCTCGGAACCGAGTAGAGTACACTCATCCACACTAGTCCTGCATTGTGCAAGAGTCAACTTGAATTATTGACTGAAAAGAGCATAAGGTGGGAGAGAAGGATAACGCGGTAGACTGGAGGTAGAGAAGAGGCACAGAAGGGGTAGATAACGGTAGGCGAGTGTGGGTGGATTTTGGTGGACATTTTCCAGACACTTGTCACATCAATTAAGGAGAGCAACAAATGACGACAAGCGAAGAGGAATGGGAATCGTAATGGAGGAAGATTACTGAACATACGAGCATAAATAAATATCCCACACCAATCGACACCCGGCTGCCCGCATATTCTTTAACTATGTATACATCTGCTCCTCACAATGACGTTGGACGATTGGCGGTGCACAGGCTACAAACAGCCATGACCACGAGCACAACCACAACTTCATTATTTTTGTTGCTATTTTAATTATTATTATTGTTGTTTGTTTACGTGTTTGGCTGACAGTGTTGTGGTAATGTCAATAATTTATATTGTCACTGCTGTGGAGTGTTTGTTATTGTTATTCATTCGTATTGTTCTTCTCGTCATCTGTTCATTTGTCCGCATTTTCTTGGTGGTGTTGCACGTTGCTATTTTGTTGGCTCTGCTGTTGTGCTTAATGATGGCAAAAATTATGCTTGTGATGAAATAATTCCAAGATTTAGTAAAATAATCGTAGTTGCATTCACAATAGAAATCATAACAACAACAACGTTATTAAGAGTACATACGCTTGACTGCAACATGTAGCTTGTGGCATTCGGCATGTGGCGTGTGGCGTGTGGCATGTGCTATCATCTACGGTGGCAGCCGGACAGACACAGAAGATAAATGGAGATGAATGCGGACAGTAATTCGACAATTTGGCAGAAATTATGTGGCACTGTGAGTATTAAAAATGAAAGGGATA
>JAYXIM010020969.1:0-26725 GCA_037575425.1 Anastrepha fraterculus | reverse complement strand
CTTGTTATATTATGTTATGTTATTCTATATTGTGATATGTTATGTTATGCTATGCTCTGCTATATTATTTTAAGTTTGGTCATGCCGTCGCACTATTCTCACTATGGCATTTCTCCTCCTCGGCTGATTTCCTCCTTGGTACCGCTGGGGAGCTGCGTTTAACTCCTGCGTCCTGTGGATGGAAGTAGAGGAAATGGAATATCGAAAAATTTCCAATAACGAAGTATTTACGAACTATCATTTTGTTTTCTGTCTTCTGCCTGATGTTATTATGAGTGATTGACTCGAATGTCTGTGTTTGCCGTCATCTTGTCCAGAAACAGGGCAACTGAGCCTTTAAAATATTGCTCGTTTTCGTGTGAAGTGATCAGAATGAAAAATTGCGTGTTCCGCGCTTTCAATTGCGTTAGGGTATCTTGAGTAAAATGGGCTATCTGTTAGCTATACTCATAGAAGCCTGCAAAGCTCTCTTGTGGTAGGCAACTGCTTCAACCTAACTTTATCTGTACTATGTAATGTTAAATATATTATGATCCGCAACAGGGTTGGGTATAGGGTACTAAATAATTAATGAAATTAGCGAATAGTTAAAACACTGAAAAACTGAAGATTTAGTGATAATAACTGCCTATAAAAAAGTTGTGGTACTGTAATTTAGTGCTAGTGCAAAATACCAAACCCCGTTTTATAAAGATTTGTTGTTTCGTTTTCAGGTTGTGATATGTTATGTTTTGTTGTGCTATGCTATGTTGTTTTATGTTTTGTTATGTAATTTTTTGTTATGTTTTATTATTTTATATAATGGTTAGTTTTCCTCTGACGTTATACCAAGTAATATTACATATGTTATATTGGGTTGGGGAAAAAGAAATGTCGTATTTGTGATCGAAATTTGACGTTTTATTTAACGAACTTAAAATTATCCGATTCACGTCAAATATGCCCCGTTTTGCTCGCAAACTTATTGCCATTTACCACCCTCCTTATTTGCAAAAAACTCAGACCAGCAGTTTTCGCAAGCTTCTTTTGAGTATCACCAAGGGCGTTTTGCATGGACCGGAAGAGATGATAGTCACTTGGTGCCAGGTCCGGACAATATGGTGAGTGCAATAGGACATCCCATCCGAGCTCCCGTAGCTTCTGGCGGGTCATCAAAGATGTGTGAGGACGAGCGTTGTCCTGGTGGAACACAACACCATTCCTATTGACCAATTCTGGTCAATCGCCTGCTTCAAACAGTCTGGCCATAGTTGAGGAGCTCGTAGTGGATAATTCCCTTCCAATCCCACCAAACACACAGCAAAACCTTCCTGGCGGTCAATCCGGGCTTGGCGATGGTTTGGGCCGGCTCGCCGCTTCTTGACCAGGATCTTTTTCGCTTGGCGTTGTCGTACGTGATCCACTTTTCATCGCCAGTCACCATCCGCTTCAAAAATGGGTCAAGTTTGTTCCATTTTAGCAGAGAATAGCACGCGTTGATTCGGTCCAAGAGATTTTTTTGCGACAATACGTGTGGCACCCAAATATCCAGCTTTTTTGGAATCCAATCTTCTGCAAATGGTTCCAAACGGTTTTGTGGTCTACACCTAGTTCCTAACTAATCGAGCGAATGCTCACATGCCGGTCTCTTTGGATAATTTCAACGATTTTATCAGTCTCTACGACGATTGTACCAGTACGGGGTGCATCTTCGACATCTACTACACCATAACGAAATCGATCGAACCAACGCTGTGCTGTGCGAATCGTTACAGTATCAGGCCCATAAACTTCACACATTTTTGCCGCCGCCTTCGTTGCATTTTTACCTCTAAGGTAGTAAAAACGTAAAATATGACGAATTTCTTGCTTGATGGACTCCATCTTCGACGCACTATAACTTAAGACTGAAACATACGATCACAACACTGTCAAAGAGACACTTGTAGTACAGATTGTCATGTTCAAATCGCCGTTTAGTGTGACCCGATGCAATAAGTACAACGCAAGATATGTTTAAATGTCGCGCTCAATTGACAAAATACGACATTACTTTTTCCCCAACCCAATATTCTGTTCCGTTATGTATTGTTATACTGTGTTCTACAAAGATTTGTTGTATTATTTTATATTCTCCTATTGTGTGTTATGCTATGAAATGGTATTTTTTCATTTTTAATTATTTTTATTTTTTTTTGTACTGTAAACTCATTTCTTTCACATCAGCAATACAATGCGGGGATTTGTTCAAATAATTCGCTTTGCCAGTAGTTTGATTAAAAAAAATCAAAATATCAAATATCATTACATCAGCAATGAAGCACATAATAAATATTTTTTTTTTTATATTATGTTATGAAAGCTTACATAAAATCAAAAAAATAATAAATGTAATTCTCACTTTCGTTGGTATCGATACCAAAAGACGGATCACGTTGCTCATACCACACGTTGTACCTAATGACCTTCCACTCAATACTTTCACACATGTGAAGAGAAAACTAGAAGCTACCACCAGCATAGAGTGATTAATCAGGAATGGAAGTAAAACTATCACTTGCCCACATATCCATAGCATTAATACAGGGTGGGCCAAATAAGACCTACTAATGTTAAACACAAATAACTTTTGCAATAATCATTTATTATGGTTAATTGTTTTTATACATTGAATATATTTTATGGAAATTATGTATGAAATATTACATCAGACAAATATCCACCATTTTTCTCGAATACAAAGATTGGCTCTTTTTAACGCGTTTTCCATTACACTGGATGAAGGCTCAGTATTTCGTGTCGAATATTTTGCTTCAGCTGTCTAATAGCCTCTGGATTATTAAGATACACTTTGCCTTTTAAATATCCTCATAAAAAGAAGTCGGGCGCAGTCAAATCTGGCGAACTAGGTGGTCAAGAGAAATCTGAAATTAGGCTACTGCTCTGCCATTGGCCGCAAAAAGTTTTCAATCAATGTTCTATAAGAAGCTCCTGAAATCGATTCCGGTGTTTCGCCTTCATTTTCGAAGAAATATGGACCGGTAACTCCCAAACAGTACATTTAGATGGGTGCAACTGATGTTGTTGTGTTGCCCTTGGATTTTCAGAGGCCCACAATCTACAGTTTTGTTTGTTGACATACCCATTTAAATTGAAATGCGCTTTATCCGACATCAAAACATTATTTAAAAAATCAATTTTTGTGGCTAATTGTGTAAATCGAACAGCGTATTGTAGTCGTTGTTGGTGGTCTTGCGGTAGAGTTCCATAATAAATTTATAACAATTCAATTTTAACCTACAAAAAGAGAAAAATAAATATGTAAAAAAATGAAAAAAGTTATTTGTGCTTAACATTAGTAGGTCTTATTTGGCCCACCCTGTACATATTCGTACGGAGTTAGTTGCGCGAAAACTGTCAAAGTTTTTTTATGTCAATGCGAATTGTTAAATAACCATAGCAAAGTAGTTATTAAAAGGGAAAGAGCCACATATGAATATGAGAGGTCTCCAAGAAAATCCAGAGTTGATATGCAAAAGTCTGGTTAGAAACTGGTTCTAATGGGCATACAAATGCCACTTAGTCCTTAGAAAGCTGTAGGAAATGCGTTCGCTTTAGAATTAACAAGAAGTAGTAAATTGTTAAAGCCCGAACTTTGCCCAGCCGAGTAATGTACATTTAAAATAGCTCCAATTCAGACTTTTCTCTCACTTATCCACAATTTATTGTTTTCAAATAATTGTCTTACTTATGAACTAAATTAAAATTATAGCAAGACAACTGGCATATTCTCTAACGGCACTAACAAAATTATCCAACAGCGAGTTGCAGTAAAGGTGACAGGGAAAGTCTTGGCTGCAAGTATACCACAACGGCAAACTCATAACGGAGCCAGTTGTCTTTCTTTTGTTTTGGTAATCGTCGCTTCTGATAACAACATTAGCGCGTCATTTAAGAGGTTTCCCCGTTACTTATTCGCTAAAAGCAAGAAGTTTCTGCTCATAGTTCTCAATAGTTCTCACTTCGCAATAAACTTTAAAAGCCATTTTCCGATTTTTCTACCAGGCACGCGGTTAGCGTAGGTATTTATGTATGTACAAATCAGTTAAATATTAAATAAATTAAATATTAAAAAAATGTATATTTGGTGCAAAAACAATTGTTATTTAAACCTCTAACTACCATATTTAAGTCGAGTATATTCCTGATTAGGAAATAACCATTTTTCGCACATCGGATTGCCTGGTTTCACATCTCAGTACAGATTTCGGGTCCCATAGACCTGGACAGGAAACTACATGTTTGTTGAGCTAGTCAAGCAGGGCATCTTTTAGCTGCTCTCTACGTGTAAAGAGAAGTTTGAAAAGAGCACCAGCATACAATGGAAATTTTTCAACGAATTTCGTTTAATTTTGGATTTCGTTTCGTTTAATTCAGTTTTAATAATTTTGGAAGCGATTGTCTAGATCTGAACTTCAATTTTTTTTTATTATATCAAATAACGCCCTATTGAAGCGTTTTTTCTTTGTAAAATTTAAATTTTATGATAGAAGCATTTTAACAAAGACAAATGGACAACGAATTCGGAATCAGCAACACCAAAAACTTATATATCAATTTTTTGAAATTTTTCCAGTAAATATTTTAGGTTTGTCTTTGGAAACAAATAATTTTTAAGTTTTTAGGTACGAGTATTTAGGATCCATTACGGTCGGTTTGAAATTTACGTACTTGCCGTGATGTATTACCACTGATTAGAACTACAATCTCTTGCAAAATCATTTATTAGTATTAAAAAAAAATTACAATTCGTCAAAAATGGATTCTGCAGCTATTGTTGAACAAAATTTGTAAAAAAATCAGCACTGAGCAGCGGTCTTTTCGCTTTAAGTCAGCTCATCTAATAGAGTCGCATTGATTTTCTGGCTTCTTGTGATTTTGAGGAGGTCGAGGCGGCACCATGGGCTAACAAAACCGCACTTCTTGTTCGTAGGGGGTTCCCTATCAATGAAATTTGATAAAATAAAAGCATCGTACCCTCTACTTCGCTGCTTCTTTGCTTTTATGAGTTTAAATCCCTTTTCTACCCATGACTCAAACGCAGACAGTTTCATATATTTGCTGCTTCCGAAACTTTATCAGCAGCACGCATTGGCTTGCTGTCCATCCATGCCCACCAGTTCACTTATCTTCTTGTACTTTTAATGAAACTCTTATTTAACATATTTGTCTAATTGTGTTCCCGAATTAATCACATTTTTTTCACATTAAACGCAGGTACATCTTGTCATAAACTCTCTTAGAACCATGAGGACCGACGAAGACAATTTTATCATCCCCATTTTAAGGTTCATCACAACACAGGAAAGGCTATGTCAAAGCTTGCATGGTGTTCTAAATATATAATTGGGGCTTACGCCATTTATTGGGTGCTTGGTCGAGCTCCTCCTCGTATTTGTGGTGTACGACTTGATGTTGTTCCAGAAATGGTGGCACCTATAGTTTTAAGCTGATTCCGAATAGCAGGTGATTTTTTATGAGAAGCTTTTCATAGCTGAAATGCACTCAGAGGTTTGCCATTGCCTGCCGAGGGGCTACGGTAACTTTTCCTATTATTTGGTGTTTCATGCCCGTTGTTTCGAATCCGTGCACTGCCGAATGATAGTCACACACCAACTCATTCGGCTATGGCGGTTGTGGTATTATGGCCTACTAATAACGTGGAACATTGAGTTATATGAGATTTATTACGACGAAGACATAGCGCAGCGAATAAAGATCCAGCGGCAATCGCTCCTCTGCGTTGGAAAAATGAACGGGGGAAGAAAGACTTGACATCACCTAGTGTGTCCAACTGGCGTCGGTTAGCACGACAAAGAAAACATAGAAACGACTAGCGCGCTTTGTTAAACTCGGCCAATAATGCGTAAGCGAATATCGCGCCAGTCAAGAAGAAGAAGAAGAAGAAGAAGAATAACATATTTATAAAACATGTGCTGGGTATATGAAACTCATTTCACACCAAACCCAGACCCTCTTATATCTTTTTTTCTTTCTCTAAAACTTTTGCGCTTCATCAGCGCTGATTGAGTTGGCAGCTGGCAGCCGGACAACTGCATGCATGCGCAGCGTTAACTTCAGCAAATTGTCGCAAGACATTACACTTCCCAGC
This sequence comes from Anastrepha fraterculus, assembly GCA_037575425.1. Taxonomy (NCBI): domain Eukaryota; kingdom Metazoa; phylum Arthropoda; class Insecta; order Diptera; family Tephritidae; genus Anastrepha; species Anastrepha fraterculus. The sequence continues at coordinate 20,574 of JAYXIM010020969.1, read as the reverse complement.
GTTTCGTTACCCTACCCGCCACTTCACTACTCTTATAGTAGTTTACACCGCATAAGGACATAATTCAATTAAAAACTTTCAACATTCACGCAACTAATAAGCGCGACAAAGCTGTTGTCTATCATGTTGTGGCTATGTCTGTTGCTGTTATTGTCATTACCATCACCCTATTCTCGTCTCGTGATTGCTGCTTCGTTCATTTCTCACTGCGGTCATTGTCACTTCGCTTCACTGTTGATGTCGCTGCTGTTGCCGCTACTGTCACTTGCCATCGCACAATATTTTGTTCCCACTTTGCTTCGCTGCTTTTGTATTGCTGTTGTTTGGCTGTTGTTGATGATGTGCACAATGTTTCCCGGCCACACTGGTCACTCTTACAATATTTATGTCAGTTTTTATCATTGTTATTACTGTCAGTGTGTCAAGTTAATATAGCAATTGCTTTCTTTTTTTTTTTTTTTTGTTGCTTTTTTTTGCTGTTTTTTTTTTTTTTATTGTGCAGCGAATGCGGTCCGTTTTGTGGTTAACTTTGCTGTGATTTCATGCATTTATATGTAAATAAATATAAAATAAAACATGGTTATGTGTTAAATATAGCAGAAAATTGTGAGAACAATGTGGAAAATATGCAATAATAAATTGGCTATATTTATTAATATTAAGCAGGTGATGCATAGATACTTCAATTAACTGAAGCAGGGGTAAGAAAGTTCAAAGATGATCTGCGATAATCCCATATACATAAATCTGAATAGTACAAACCCGAAAAGGAGGATAGAAACATGACTGCTCACTTCTAGCGGACATACACAAATGTTTATTGAAGGTATAACACTATTGTTGTTGTTGGAATAGCTGTTAATTGAAGTGTAGAGTTTGAAGACGTGTCCTGGACAGAAAACACTTCATTACAGTCTAGCGCCACTTTAATAACACAGTCCTCTATTGTTTTGGTAGTTGAATTTTCAAGGCTGACATATTTCCTATAGCCACTTCGCTGCGTCTAGGAAAAGATAATAATACCTAAATCCCAAGCCTGAAATTTCTATTTATAAATATTTGACAACCACTCAGAAGTCGTTTTACCCGTTTGAACCGCATTAAATTGCGACGTCAATCCGCTTTCACAATTGTTTTATAGATTTTCTTCTCACCATTGATTAATGTTAAAGAGTTAAATAGCTCAATTGTATCTGGTTTACATGAATTTAGAACAACTCCAAATTTTTACTCCTGCTTTCTTTCCTTGGTGTAGATCCAAACTGGTCAGCTCCTGTAAGGAGGAGATCGAAACTCTTGGGTACGCAGGTAACATTTCCCTGATCTCAGTTTCAGGTCAAAGGAACATAGAGGGAATGAAATTGGTTATGAGATTGCCAAGAAGGAAACTGAATTGGCCTCAGAGACCTCCTACCGGGTTATCGGCAGCCCCCTTACAGTTGTGAAAGTGCAATTGCACAACTTATTTCTAAGAAAAGAGCAGAAGAAATGGAGCTCCATTTCTTCATGTGCTATTTCGAAAAGCCTTTGGCTCCAGTACTATAAACGGAAGACTCAGAAAATATTGAGGACTTCAATTTCCATATGCGTAGCTGTGTTTACCGGTCACTGGACAATCGGCACACACGCGGAAAAGCTAGAGTTACCATTTAACCCCCATAGCAGAACCTGTGGGAACCATTCGGAGAAAGAGACTGTTGAGCACGGTCTCTGTAAATATCCGAGCTTGGCAGCTAGACGATTAAAGTCTCTGGATGCTCCATTCTTCGAAAGCCTGGGCAGTGTGCCAACCTAAGTCCCATCAATTTTCTCCATTATACGAGGGGTGCATTTTATATGTCGGGACTTGGCAACCCTGGTGTTACAATCTGGCAACTGACAGCTGTATCGCAAAGTTTGACATTTTTTGGCTTTTACGTACTCAGAACGTTGTGAAATACCAGCAACATTGCATGGATGAACTTAATTCATTTTTTGGCGATGAAGCTCCATCAAGGACCAGTGTTTATCGATGGTATGGTGAATTCAATCGTGGTCGTAGTTCACTCCAAGATGAATTCCGTGAAGGTCGTCCAAAATCAGTTGTTGTTCCGAAAACCATGGATGCTCTGCGCGAACTGATATTGCAAGATCGTCATGTGCCCTATCGTGAGATTGAGACAATCTTAGGCATTAGTGGGACCAGCATACATTCAGTATTGCATAAACATTTGACTGTCAAGAAAATTTGTTTGCGTTGGATCCCACACAATTTGTCAATCGCTCAAAAAAAGACTCGTGTCGATTGGTCGAAGGAAATGCTCAAAAAATACGATCGCGGAGCTTCGAAACACGTCTATGACATCATGACAGGTGATGAATCATGGATTTACGCGTATGAGCCCAAAAGTAAACAGCAGTCGACTGTATGGGTGTTTCAAGATGAGCCAAATCCAACAAAAGTTGTTCGCGCACGAAGCACTTCCAAGCAAATGGTCGCCTGTTTTTTCGGAAAAACTGGACATGTCGCAACCGTACCACTAGAACAACGCAGAACTGTAAATTCTGAGTGGTACACAACCATTTGTTTGCCAGTTGTCTTCCAAGAAATTAGGAAAACCAATCGCCAAAGACGGATCACTCTTCACCAGGACAATTCGAGCTCTCACAGATCGGCTCAAACAACTGCATTTTTGAGCACCCAAAACATCGAATTAGTGGGTCATCCGCCGTATAGTCCTGACTTGGCACCGAATGACTTCTTTTTATTCCCGTACGTAAAAACCAAACTGAGAGGTCAACGTTTTTCGACACCTGAAGAAGCGGTTTCGGCATTCAGAATTCATGTTTTGGAGGTACCTCATTCAGAGTGGCAAAAGTGCTTCGACAATTTGTTCAAACGCATGCAAAAGTGTATAGATCTTCATAGAGAATATTTTGAAAAACAATAAAGTGATTTTCGTTGACTAAAATTTGTTTTTGTTCTCTAATCCCGACATATAAAAGGCACCCCTCGTATCAACAGCTTCGGCTGGCTGTAGATATCTGCCTGTCGGATACCTCATAATGGTATCAAAACATCACTTTAGTGCTACTTGGGGAGTGCCAAAGTGTTACATCAACCATTTCACTTACCTACTTACAAGATTTCGTCAAGACCGATGGCGAAAGCGAAGATGTAAAATTTTTCCAATTTTCAGCCGAATTTCCGTCCAACTTCAGTAACTCTGGGCGACACACATCGAAGCTTCGTAATGAAATATTGTTCGTTGTTTGCTTTCAATTTGCGACTGTTTTTTATTTCCGTTTTTTTTCGGCAGATAGGCATGATATCATATTAGCAAAGTACCCTTACTAAATATGATTTATACAGAAGATTCTTTACTGGTATTGGCGAATGGGTTATCCGAAGCTCATAACCTTGAACTTCATTGCAAATGTGAACGGAAATTTCCTTCGCCCCATTTCTCTACAACTATGGCATATATTTATTAGTGTATGATATGTTTAATCTTTCCGCTTGCTCATCACCCTCCAGTGTCCTGTAAAATACGCGCCTAGTCTTGAGATGTTGGATCGTTTATACCCCAGCAGATGTTTGGTCTGTGAGACATTATAGTCAGGTAATGTCTCTCTGAACATGGCACTGGTTTGTAATCCTATGCATCGCGTACTTGCAATGCTGTAATAGTAAAACCCTAGTTCTGCCTCAATTCGGCTCAAAGGAACTTTTACTGGTTCCACTTCAATCGAACTCAGCGAATATCCTAGCCTAGCAAGCTCATTACCTTCGAAACTCCTTCTCATTTCCCTCGAAACTCCTCTGAGCCTCGGAACCCAAGGTGGAGTGATATCGAGCCGACTGACTACGCGAGTAAACCGTTTAAAATTTTTAAAGTTATATTATTTGACTATCCTTGAAGATAGCTCCAGCTGACATGATTTCGTAGAAGAGTTTTTCGAATTGCTAGCTTTGTCTGAAAGATGCATAGATTTAGATAGAGTTCACAATACTCGGGGATTTTGAAAAAATTATTTTCTTTTTTTTTCAGCTTAAACAATATTTCTGAGTCTTAAAACCAGCACCTAATTGGTCCTGTAAAGGAATTTTTTTTTTCAATGTCCAATTCCCGCTTATATTGCTAAATTTCTATAATTTCTATATTTCATATAAAATCTGTAAGGTATTTTTCCTTTATAGCGTACATGGCTCTCATAGTAAAGTTTACGAACCAGCCACCAGGGGGCTAATGCAATTTAAATGCGTTCCCCCAGGCTTGGGACATAATAATCATGTCACCAGGTTACTTTATCCGGACTGCTCTGATGACCATTGCGGTTGGTTGGTTGATTGGCTTAAGTGGTGATTCTTCCAGAATCCAACTAGCACTTCCGCACCTTTCTGTTGCTACCTCCTCTTTACCAACTTGTTTACCAGTTATTTACAGCATGACTATATCCAGTCTGTGAGGTTCAGGAACCTTATCAGGGCGGTTGACATCTAAGCCAGACAGCTGTTCCAGACTCTCGAACAGCGGTTTATCCAGGGTTAACATTCTGTCTTTCCATAGGGCAGGGCATTCGCAGAGGAAATGGAAGACTGTTTTCTTTTTCTGTGACAGTATGTGCTGTGTGGGATGCCCGTTTCGGCTGCTGGTTCTCCCACAGACCAAAAGCCAGTTATGACTGCCGTTAGTCTCCAGGCGTCCCGTCGTTTCATGTTTATCAATGTTAACGATTGCTTAAGGTTGTAGATGGGCCATAACGTTCTATTAATTTTGCATTTCGTCTGGACTTTCCACCTACAGTCAGCGATTCGGAGGTATTTTTGGGAAATTGCACTCTTGACTGTACCTAGTGGTGTGAGTACCGATTCTGTAAGAGCGTTATTCACGGCAGATCCCCCTCTTGCCAGTTCATCTGCTTTTCTGTTACCTTCAATGTTCCAATGTCCCGAAACCCAGATTAAGGTAACTTTATGGCTTTCACTCAAAGTGGTAAGGCTATTTCTACGTTTTTCCACCACTTTAGAGGTTGTTGTAGCTGAACCCAGCGCCTGGATTGCAGCTTGGCTATCCGAAAGAATAGCGATATTGCCCTTAAAAGAAGGATCTGCGATTAGTAGCCTACAAGCTTGCCCAATTGCCAGTACGTCCGCCTGAAAGACACTGCAAACATTAGGCAGACGCACAGATCTTTCAATTTTAAGTCTATGGGAATATATACCAGCTCCAACACTACAATCCATTTTACTGCCGCCTGTATAGACTGTAGTGTCGAACTTGTTTAGTGAGAATCCCTTATTCCATTCTTTCCGAGATGGAAAGAGATTGACAAAATTTCGACTGACTGTCACCGTCGGGACGATGTAGTCAGTCCTCTTCGAGGTATACTGTATTTGTCGCAGTAACAGACAGGTTTTAACCTAAATGCACTTATTGTTGCCACCTTCTTCACATGTAGATCCACCGGAATAACGTGTATCAGAGCGTTCAGGGCCTCCCTAGGACATGGTCTGATCTCACCGACTGCACTAGCTGATCTTTGTATTCTGCTAAGTAATTTGATGCTGTATTCTTTCTCTAGAGCTTTCCACCAAACTACCGAGCCATACGTTAAAATTGGTCATATAACCACCTTATACAACCATAATGTATACTTGGGTTGAAGACCCCATCTTCTTCCCAGCATACTTTTACAGGATGTTGAAGCGGTTTCTGCTTTCTTTACCCGTTCTTCAATGTTTAATTTCCAGCTAAGTTTGGAGTCCAGAATTACCCTCAAGTACTTTGCACTGGGTGAAAGTGAGATGGTTTGTCCGTTAATGCTTGATAGAGTAAAAATTGTTACCTTATATCTGGTCGTAAATAGCATGAGTTCTGTTTTACGCGCGTTTAAACTTAGGCGACAGCCTGTAGCCGAAGAGCTAAGGTCGTTTAGCGCCCTTTGAATAATCCCACTGATCGTATTGGGACACAGTCCTGATGCCATTAACACCACATCATCAGCGTACGCGACCACTTTTACCCCTCCTCCATTAAGTTTTGTTAAGATTTTACTAATAACACATAACCAGAGGAGTTTAGATAATAATCCACCCTGTGGAGTGCCCCTGTGGACTATTTATGTTAATATTACCCATATTAGCTCTAATTATCCTGATTTCTAGCATAGAGATGATCCAATTGCTGACACAATTGTGGTTAGCCCTCAATAATTATTTATCTAGTCATATTATGGTAATATCTCTATGATCCTTCTCGCAGTATAGGCGATTCTAATCGGTTTCCAAAGCGAGACTATGCCTAAACTGTCCTAATAAGTGATTCTACAGAAAAAAAAAGAAAATTTGCATTTTTCGAAATAGGTACGCGAGTAGGAGACTTCCCAACACATTACTTTTGTACCCCTGCAACAGCGACTATCCATACACTTTTAATGACATGTATTTGGGCAACTTTTGAATATTTCGAAACACTTTGGCGTATACTGCATTGACACCATTCAGCTAAGCCATCAACCTGTTTAAGTTTGCGTAAATACTTCGTCAGATGTGTGGGAGACAAATTGGTAAGAGCCCACCTATTCAAAACAATTTTAATACTTTTTAATCGACGTCTCATAAACTGCACGAATGGTCATTTGAACGAAGAATTTATTCACTTTTTTCAAGCCAATTTTTTGTGAATATTGAAGCCGTTTATTTCCCGACAATTATTTAAATAGGAAGTGAAATTCATTTAAATGTGATAGAAATATTGTCGATATTTTAAAAATGTATACCTAACTATTACTGTCAGAATTTTAAAATTTTTTTTAATTCTTAAAGGGTGTTGTTCAAGGTGTTATACAAATACATAAATATAAACGAATATAAAACCATTAAAAAAATATAAAAAAATGCAATAAACTGAAAATGGGATAGCAGAGTGTGACCAGAATATTTTATTAAGGGGTTATACGAGTACACAGTTAGAAGGCTGAAAAAAAGCAAATTTTCCAGAATTTTTTCTGAGAAAACTTTTAAAAATCTGTGCACACATTATGTTATCTTTTCATTGTATTTCAAGACTTAGTATTAGTCAAAATATTTATTTGGAAAGGAGCTACAGCTGATCTACGAGAGTTATTGTCAAAAAAGACGTTTTGCGGTGAGCGCTATATCTCTGAATTGGATCCCCTGGAATTAAAAAACCAAACAGATTTCGCTAAAGTAATATTAAATGTAGTAATTAATTGGAGCAAAATATTTTTGTTTTTGACAAAATAGCGGTTTCTCAAAAACCAAAAATCGATTTTTGACCAGAAAAACCTTCGATCAATTACTAAAAATATATTTAAGAAGCTCGTGTTGAAATTTGAGACTAATCGGCTTAGCCGTTTTCGAGTAATGTTGAAAACACCGTTTTGAGAAAAACGAGCTGCCGCTCCGGCCTTGTACCTACAAGTACTCTGAAACGCCCTTTCAAATTTGCGTGTAACTTCGAAAATATTCACCGGTATAATATTAAATTCGGTGTGTGTATACTTTGATATATGTACATTAGGAAAAAAAATCGGTTTGTTGAAAATTGTAACTGTATATAACCCCTTAAGGAAAATTGTGCTCAGTACACTCTTCCTTATTGGGGTATCAAAATATCATACTAAATTTAAACCTTTCATGGAGTCGTATAAAACTGCTTAACCCCGATTTATTTATTTAATTGTTTATTTCAAAAAAGCCAACTAACTACAAGGGTTCTTTTTAGCTAATTTAAAAAACACATTCTTGGGCAAAGAAAAATCAAGCAAACCAAAATTCGACTTCTCGAAGTGAACGGACTACATTCCCCATCAGTTTGGGATTTTTCCAAATTTTTTTAAAATGTTTGAGCAAATATGGCTCGGCATTCCATCATATCAAGCAAAACTTTCCCTAGCCTAGTGAGGCAAAAATCAAAAAGGGTGTTCCGTTCAGTTCAGTGACGAACTGAATTCTACTACACCGCGTTCAGTTAGCGACAAATATGGAGAATGCATTCATTAAGGTGGCACTATTTTCTAAATGCATTACCAATGAATAGCACAAACGAGATTCCCCGGAATTCCAGTACAAGAGAAAAACCAGCTGTCCCAAAAAGAATTGTCTTTTCAATCAATATATCAATAAAATTCGAGGAAAGTTTTTTTGCTTTCAAAACACGGCTTGACCCTTTATATGTGAACTGATATTTAACAGATAATTTTTATTTACGAATTCTTACTAAAGGGGTTAGGGGTCGTTAGAGGCCCGAAAAAATGATGATTTTCAACAACTTTTTTTTTTGCTAGTCAATGGCTTTATTTTAAAAAATCGAAAAATAGCATTAATACATCATATTTCGACTAGGCTTTAGCAAAATTTCCAAAAAAAAAAATTAAAAATTGTAAAAGTTACCGATGTTTGTGTGGAGCCCGTTTCTCTCGGTGATCATCACAAGTCCTTGGAAATGCATCTAAAATCAATCGGACAAGAGAAATTAGTTTTTCTTAATAGATATTCTTGTGCCTGATCGAAGGTTTTTTTTCAGTAAATATATTTTTCAGATTTTCGAGAAAAACAGTTTTTAAGTTACAGTGATCTACAGTTCAAAAAAAGTAGTTTGAGAGAAACACATTTAAAATTTTGCTATCGATTCCGGAGCACCCGAGTGCCCTTTGTTGAATAACTCGAAAAGTATTTCTCGGATTCACTTCAAATCTTCACACAATATTTTTAAGATATTATACTTTAAGTAACTGCAAAAAAATCCAATTTGTTTACTACTCCTAACCCCTAACTAACAATAATCACATAGTTGAGTATTACTTATTGTCTATCAACTTCATACAAGCCAATAAACTCTTTATAAAGTATTAAAAAATAATGTAAAAATATCACTGGCATTGTTTTTACAATGAACAGCCTTGCACTTACTTAAATTTCCTGTACTTAGTAAAACCTAAAACTGCAACGAATAGCTGTTGTTTGTGTGAGTAATGCGTCGGCATTGTTCTGCGGTATATGAAATTTACAGTCGCAACGCCAACCCAATTGCATAAACGGACATAAGCCACACGAAGGCGAGAGCGTAACCAACACCGATAAGCTATTTGATCTACCTAAATTCGGTGTTCATAAATAAGCACACGATTTTCTGAATTCATAGTGCATTTATATGAGTAAGTGAGGGGGGATGTGCGCATGGGTATATCCTTTGGAGGGTGATATAGTCAATGCATATTTTTAATTGTTACTGTAACATGAAATAAACGTTGCAATTTAGGGAGGAACAGTTGTGCTCATAACTATGAAAGTGGTCAAAGTTAAAACTAAAATAACGTGAGAAAAACAAAAGAATATTAAATGCTTACTACCATACGTTCCTTCGGTTTTTCAGGAGCCTTTTAAGAATCTTACAAGCTCTAATTATTTGATTAAAACTATCGTTTCAAATAAAACTCGTTTTGCTTTACTTAAGTCCTTTATAGGACATTCAGGTAATTTTGAAAATAGTCTAAGTCAACTCCAACTTTAAAAACAACATTTTCGTATGAAATTCATCCAAAATTTCATATCATAATAAATCTCGATTAACCAAGACTAAAAAAATGCTAACTAAAAAGGTCGCATAATGCAGAAATATTTGTTCAAATGCAATTCATAATTAAATGTTTCAAACCAAATATTATATATGACTTAGACCATTTTTTTAATCATGGGCACATTTATATTCCAAATATTGGATTTTTTTTTAACTGCATGACAGCTATCTACATCGATAGCTATGATTTGACAGCTGAGAATGGTAAACTATGTTGACATTTCTGTTCAGTATAGTTTGACAAGTCATCAAGCGAATCAGTTAACCCAGAACAACGCTTTCAAATAGGGGAAAATTAAATAAAAACAAATAAATCTGCTCGCGATGTTCATAAGACACTGGTGGTATCATCGGTCCTTTTTGCTTCCGAAAGATGCTGTAACTTGCCATACAGCGACACAACACCGCTCAATTTCCGCAATAGCCTGATATTAGCATGATTTTGAGGGTTAAGCTTTCCTTAGAATTATATCTGTTGAAGTTGTCTCCCTGTGGCTAAGGACAAACCCCTTTTCTGGCACGGACAGCCATTTACTAAGCAAAAGATTCAAGCACTCGGCAAACACTCCCTTGCGGAACTTGAAGCTAAGGCTTCTATTCAAGTTAAAGCTACAAAAGTCTCCCTCCATAAACGCTTTCTAATGAAATTCTCTCGAAAGAATGTTGGCAGCATGGAAAATACTGAGTTATACCAGTTTTATGTGGTATAGCAGGTGAATCTTACTCTCTTTTACATGCAAATTTTTCATCAATTCAGCATAGCCCAGAGATAGTAAGCAGAGAAGTTTCGATTACTTACTTAACTAACGGGTAATTTTTTAGCTATTATCTTTTTAAACAGTTGGTTTAAACAGCTGACGCACGTTTCGTGTTTTGTTTCACTGTCAAACATCTTCAGTTTGGTCTATAATTTAACCATGAATCGTCTTATAAAAATGCGTGTTCTGTTAAGAAAGTTTATCGCGAAGCTCATTTTTGGATCAATGGGTATAAGCAGAATTGTCGATTTTGGAGTGAAGATCAGCCAGAAGAATTGCAAGAGCTACCAATGTATCCAGAAAAGGTCACAGTTTGGTGTAGTTTATGGGCTGGAGGTATCATTGGACCGTACTTCTTCAAAGATGCTGCGAATCGTAACGTAACTGTGAATGGTGAGCGCTACCGTGAAATGATATCCAACTTTTTTTTGCAAAAATGCAAGAGCTTGACTTGCATGACATGTGGTTTCAGCAAGACGGTGCCACATGCCACACAGCACGCGTAACAATGGACTTGTTGAGAGGCGAGTTCGGTGAACATTTTATTTCGCGTTCGGGATCTGTCAATTGGCCACCCAGATCGTGCGATATAACGTCTTTAGACTATTTTTTGTGGTGCTGTGTTAAAGCTCATGTCTATTCAGACAAGCCTGCTACAATTAACGCATTGGAAGACAACATTAAAGCATTTATATGTGAGATACCGGCCGAAACATTGGAAAGAGCATGCCGAAATTGGACTAAGCGGATGAACCATTTGAAGCGCAGTCGCAGTCAATATTTGCATGAAATAATTTCAAATATTATATTAAATTATATGGACTGTACTATCGATTTAAATACAAATTTTATGCATTTTTCTGAATTTTATAGCTTCCTATAGCTCTTAAAAAATCACCCTTTACTTAAGAGCATACTACCGGTTTCGTTCATTATGCTGACGTTTCTTTGCACCTAATTTTGCACCCCCATATCCGTTGTGCAGGTGAATTTTCGAGAAGTTCGATTTTTTTAAACAACAAATTGTCGGTTTTCTCTTGAAAATCTGAAAAATATTTCCGGAGGCCGCCATATTGTTAATTTTGAAAAAAAAGCTTCGATCAGGCACAAGATTATCTATTAATAAAACTACTTTCTCTTTTCCGATTAATTTTAGATGAATCTCCAATGACTTATGATGATCACCGCAAGGGACTTATGGAGAAACGGGCTCCACACAAACAGCGATAACTTTTACAATTATAATTTTTTTTTTTTTTGAAATTTTGCTAAAGTCAAGTCGAAACATGATGTCTTAATTCTATGTTTTTATTTTTGTAAAATAAAGCAACTTACTAGCAAAAACAATTATTGAAAATCATCATTTTTTAGGTCCCCTTAACATTATGAAACAGTCGCTGAAGTTTTGAATTTTTTAACGAAGTTTTCCTTTTTCGGTCGGGAAATATTTCATTTCTTTCCTACCGCCCACCAAAGGAATGCATTCGCTATACGCCACCTGCGACGCGCCCTCTAAGTGTTACAGCCTCACCCGAATGTGATTGAAGTGTTGAATTCATATACTTCAACAATCTTCTTTTTTTTTTTTTGAAATATTCGCTTCAGTTTCAGAAATAAAACAGAGGACTTCTTCTCTCATAGAAATCGACTCACCCTATTATACTCACCATCGACCCAACCATACTTACCATATTTTTCCCTGTGTGAGTTTTTATTTGTGCTTATGTGCTTTTCAGTGTGAACGTATTTTAGTTGAATCTGATGATTGCAATGGTCATGCGCTCATCCCCAATGCGGATTAACTACAACAAGAATTTATCGAATTGTGGTAATTGTGCGAGACTAGTTTGTAAGCATCGGTATTAGCTGGCCTCAAAGGGGATCTGCTTCAGCAACCTGGCGCTTTGTGTTTAATGTTTATAAATACACAATTCGCGTGGCAGATTGGATATGAATGGATTGGCCATTGCAAAAATGAAAAATGTTCTGTTTATGCGAAATATATTTATTATAACAAGATTTAGTGCACCCAGCAGAAAAAAAAATAAACTTACATTATAACTTAATTCGCAATTTACAATTGGTTCCACGGTCCGGTTAGGGAAAAAGATGGCAATATGTTTTAAGGTCACAAAGGACTGGAGCATTGGATTTAGCGTTCATCCAAATTCATAATCGGCCATTTCAAAGTACGCTGAAAGTTTAGTCTTTTTTTTTTTTTTTTTTAAAAAATTATTCCACTATTTGTTTAACGAAAGAGTGTTTAGAAGAAGCCAATTCAATACCAATATATTCGTCAATAGTTTTGAATTCAATCATAGCGCTCAAGATGGATGTATTGCTTTCATACAGAGTTCTTATAAAGCCAATATGGAAAAAGTCGAGATGAGATAACGAAATGCTCGAGATGAGGTATTAGAATATATTTGGTCCAAAAGGGAGAGGCAATCCATATCATCATCATCATTGTTGGCGTGACGGTCCGGGCTGAACCTTGGCTTCCACAATACCTTGAATAATGTCACGGAAGATAAAGACAAAATACATCAAAACTAAGTGAACGTAGAGAAAAGCCAGTCAAAACTTTTGGAATACGTTCAACTTGAGTTTTGTGACAGGCATGAAAAGGTCTCCAGATGCATATTCCAGTTTAGAACGAACAACTGATGTGCAAAGCGTTTTCAGAACATAAGACTTGTAAATTCTGTAGTGTTGCGCTTTACAAATGATAATATGGCCTAAGGTTTCGAAATTACATAATTACCCCTAAGTTAACTGAGTATACTCCTGCAGATACTTTTAATTGAAAGCAAGTCGAACTATCAGTCACAGTTCAGTAACACGAGAATAATTTCATTCATATAATGCAATTCATATAATTTTTTCTGCGGCCAAGGTAGTCTAGCGTAAGTGCACAACCCTGGCACTGGGCATTGTTACAAGTAAAAATCAATAACAAAATTGTAAACACTTAAAAATACTATACAAATGAAATTCTGTTTAGGTTGACTTAAATTTTGTTCAGGTTAACTTACTTCACAGTGAGCTATGGCTTTGCTTTGGAGTGGGGTATCATATGACGAAAAAAATATATTTGGTGTGTGCCACGTGTTTACTTATGTTTCGGGTTTCAAAAAAAGGAAAAGAACTTTTGTCATTGAAATTGAAATGAAAAGAATTATGTCATTGAAATTGAAGAGTAGAGTGAATTGAAATGGCTTACATAATTTGAGTTTGAGTATTAAAAATATATTTAAAGAATTCGAAAGAAGTTTGAAAGTGAAGTGGAGGTACTCTACAAGAGGTTGTGGGTTCGAGTACCACGTAAAGCACGGTCCTCGTACTTTCTCCAAATTTACCTACCTTCCCTGTTTCTAAAACAAACAAAAAATAAAAAAAATCCTCCAATTCCATTCCTCAACCCCAAAAACTTATCTTTTCCATCCTTACTCTCACACAATAGTCTACGCATTATTTGCATTGTGGCTGCTAAAACAAGCAAAAAAAAACAAAATACAAAGAATGACTCACAGTTACACATTGCATCATTGTCGCCAGCAAGAGGAAGCGGGCGACCGCTGTAATAGCGCAGACACATGAAATTTAGCGAAGTCCTCAACCATCTGTGCGACCCTTCTGCCAGAAAAATTTAAGACACAGATGGTGCTCCAAGCAGTAAGAAGACGTTGTTCCTAAGCAACGAAAGGTGGGAATTGCCACTAGGACTGGTAGCGGCAGACTAATCGCCTGCCTTTCCGAAATCAAAAACAGATTAACGAAACCAACACAATACTGAGTCTTGTTGAGGCCCTATGCTCCTGAGAAGAGTGAACCAGAAAACACAATAATTTTTTCTAACCTTCAGGTACTTTATTCTTAAACGATATTCCGCTCTGCCATAAACTCTGTGCAGGGAGTTTAACCTGGTCAGTACGTACCAATCTGGTTTCAAAAGCTGATGGCGTTCGAATAAATATTGACAATAATTATCTAGCCTTACTAAATATTCTTGACCACTCGAAAACTTTTGACACTGCCAATCACAAGCTAATGTGTCTGAAATTAAAAAAATGTATTTCACTGTTCATCCTTTACTCCAATACTGCATGCACAAGAAAATAAAAAGTACTATTGTGCAGTCTTTCTTGATGTACAGCAAGGGTCTGCCGGCTCCATATTTTCTATAAATTTAATCGTATTTGAGAGATAGACTATTTTATGTTCAACAACAAAAAGAAGCAGTTCCATAAAAACTATTAACACTGGAAATCCACAATTCCGCAGCATTTTCCCGGCAAAAGCCTCCCAACAACTACAATCAGAGCTTGACTTTATCAAAATGTGGCTTTTGCATTGGAAATTTCGAGTCAATTCGCAAAAATCAGTTCAAGCTACTTTTGCATTAAGAAAGAGAGACTGGCCAAAAGTTTAACTTAATGGTTCCGAAATCTCCCAAAGCGCCACTGTTAAATATCTTGGAGTTCACTTTGATCGAAAACTAACCTGGGAAGTCCACAGCAATGAAAAGCAGAAGCAAACAAACAAATATATTGGCTTTTGAGTCGAAATTGCCCAGTCAGTCTTATAAAGTCAATAAGTCAATAAATAAATAATAAGAAAAATGTATTTCTTTTCTGTAAGCCAGTGGTTTCTTGATAGCTTTTTTCCTGTCTGCCAGCATCTCATGCTGTACGTGCAATAGCCTGTGTTTTTTCTTCAAAAAATATATTTCTCTTACTTCACGCTCCGACTAAGTGCATTAGCGAAAAACTGATACAACTTTGTGACCAATTATCTCTCCCTTTCCATCCCGACGTTTACGTCACCAAGCTCAATTTTTATATCGTTATGAGGCCAGCGTTCTAAGTACTCGCAGAAACGATCTTTCGTCATACCGTCCATGTGTCGTGACTATGCCTGAGCGTAAAGACATCAAATATTGAAGAATCTCACAAGTAGTTTGTGCCAGGATGTTGCTCCAACGAAGTCCTTAGTGGTCAAGTATCACTTCCACCACAAATACGAAACTCTTAAAATGCTATAATTTTCGTGGCAACTATAGTAGACGTTTGAGAGTCTGATAATATTTTTATTTTCCTCAGTTCAATGCATTTCTTTCATGACACTTTTGCAAGACTTTGCTTGAAGCCATGCACATAAAAACCAGTACCAATAAAAGGATATACGAAGATGCGGCTGATTAATACAACTCACTGACTCGACAATTTAACTAATTCTCCTTTATTTATCAAAAAATTTTGCCTGATTTATGCTAACTAGCAGAGATTGAGAGCAATGTGGAATTAGCAATGAAACTGGAGCATTTTTAAATAAAAAAGTTGTATGATTGTTTGCATGTTTGCAAATAAATACCTACTATTAACTTGAATGCACCTATATTTATATTTCTACCACACAATAGAATGCTTTTCCATTTATTCAGCACACGAACGTTCATTCAACAAACTGTACAAAACCATAAACAAATTTAATTATGAGTACAAAGCTCGGTAACTCAATTTCTACTCATAACTATCCACAGAATAATATCTTTCCATATTCCATTCATTTTCATTGATTAAAGAGCCAAGTCATGCAGCCTCAACTAATAACAGAGATTGAGATAAATATAAAATTTGCAAATTGAAGCCAAGAGCTACAAGAACTGTGTGCATTCCGATGCATATTCCGCACAAAAAAAACAAGAAAAAACAAACAAATATAAATATAAAACTCGCCTACATGCCCTCTCCTGAGGCAAGCCAACAGCACTGCCATGATATCACTCATACGCCTTGGCGGCAACCCATTTTCCGTATGCCCATGATACAAAGTGCCGAGTGAAAAGAATGCAGCAGCGCTTTCGACATTGCAATGCCCAACTAAGTAAGGAATATTTCACAAACAAGCGTTGGCGTGTTGCATTTAATGAAATGATATTTCTGATTTATTTGCTCTTTATTTAAAAAGCAAAGAATAATCTCGTTCTCTGTGTTTTTCAGTTTCAGTTGCAGGGCACGAACTCAAGCCAATGAGTAAGTTGGAAGCTACACAAACTACTGCTGTAATTCTTATTATTGGTGCTGCTGTTTCTTTTTCTTTTGTTATTTTTGTTGTTGTTGAAACCAAAATCGCTTCGTTTGTTATGTAAATTACCCAGTCCTGTGCGTTCCCTTCAACCGAATCATCTTCGAGGCGTAATCTTGCCAAGAATGTACTTTTTTTTGTTATTGCATATATGCACATATACACAGACACTTTTGCTACTTTAGTTTGTAAGTGTGTGCGTGTAGTGCACGTGTAGCTTTAAAAAGTTTTTGGTGCATTTTCCAACTAAGTCAAATTGAAAATGAGCAAATGCAATGAGTCTGCCACAGGCACCTGTCAAGCTATTTAAGTTGGCCATTCCACATTGCTCAGCTCGACAGCTCTTCTAACTGTGAGTCTGTCAACCTGTCATCTTCTCTAACTATTCCAGCAGGCTTAATACGAGTGTAGGGTCTTGTGCAAGCATTAGTATTTATTCGGATGCATGTGTTTGTCTTCTGAATGAGTAATTTTTAATGCGAAGGAAGAAAGTGTTGATTTGCTAAGTAAACTTCATGCGTTGACTACACATTTCTGCTTAGCAACTGCTATTAGATATTTTGGATAGTAAGCTGACCAGGGTGGCCTACTGTCCACTGTCATGCAGATTAGTAACTATTTTAGCCATTTTTGGACTAAAAGTTTTCTCTGCTTGTTGAATAAATTTTTCGTAATTAAAAACAATTATAAACAAATTCGGAAGTCATAAATTTAAGGAAAAGCCTGACAGAGCCGCTTTGGGTATGCCAGGGCACGAAAATGTACTTATGTATCCATGTGATCTGAAACTGCATGTTCGTTCCTGCATTTACACTTTTTTTTTGGTTATGGAATAAGAAGTGTGCAAACTCCAACTCCAAAGGAGCAGACACTGGCATGAAAAAGAGTAAGATGAGGCGGAAATTTCTGTTGCTGTTGCTATTTTCAATGCGCCAGAAAACATATTTAGTATTCCACAATTGTGCTTGCTAAATGGATGCCATAATGTGCAGTAATATGAGTCTCAGTGCGGACTTAATCTTGATTGCAAGTGACTGTATGCACTTGAGCTGGTACAAAAAGATTCAAACACTAAACGCATCAGAGTCTGGTATCCGAAGTGAACGGATGAGTGAGAAGGCTAAATCGTTCGGGAAATCCGTGGGTTAGAGAGAAGAGCAAATTTTTATTATTTGTGTTTTACTAAGCACTCCTTGCATTTATTGTCACATTTTTATTCCAAAGTAATGTTACGTATTTTGCTGTCATTTTTAAAATATTATGAAGCGGCCAAATAAATTTTTGAAAAAATTTAAATTAATCAATAATTGGTGCGTACATTTCTGTTAGGTGCTTTCTTGTTCGTGTATTAAATTTTTAGGTAATAATAATCTCTTATTATACAGCAGACCCTTTCACTCCCATATTGTGATAATTTATTTCATTTTTCAATCAGTTAAATAGTAAATTCCAAGCAATATTCGATCGCCCAGTAATAGCCTTAGCAAATCATTCGAGCCCACAGGTCACTCAGCAAATTTACTGAGACTAATCCAATTATTTGACATGTTTGATGTTAAAGCGCCTCAATATAAAACCAATTATGTACGCATAAATGCACATACAATTATTTGTGAACTGCAAGGTGAAGTCCAAAATAAACAAGGCTGGCGTCACAAAAATGTTTTCGATGGCGCCTTCATTTTAATGAGTTAGTGCGTGGCAAGTCACATCCCTAGCTGACTGTCAGTGAAAGTTTGATGACATTCGGTTCAGTGGAAGCCAAGATCTGCGTCTAAAGTGTCACTACATTTGCGTCATCGATACAAAAATGAGTTTCGAACAAAGAGCTAATATCAAATTTAGTTTTAAAAACATTTGAATTGATGAAAAAAGTTTATGGTGATGATTGTCTATCTCGTACCAGAGTTCATGAGTGGTTTACACATTTTAAAGATGGTTGTGAGGGCATAATGAACATACAGGCCGCCCAAAATCATTAATCACCGAAAACTCCATCGAATTGTTCGTAAATTTTTGAAAAATGAACCGAAATCATCGTTGAAGTTCATGGAATCGGAGTTGAATATCTCCAAAACATCGATTTATCGCATTTCAACTGATTATTTGAGCTAACGAAAAATCTGTACACATTTCATTCCACACAAGTTAACTGAGGACCAAAAATCGCTCGGAATTTAACATTCGAAAGACCTCATTAAAGAAGCGAGAAAAGACGAGAAACGAGAACGATTCCAAGGGAATTGTCCATAAGAAGTTCGTGCCAATGGGCCAAACCGTCAATTCAATTTTCTATCTTGGCGTTTTGAAGCGTTTGTTGCTTCTCATTCGTCGAACTTATTGCATGATAATGCACCATCCCACCGATTCACACTTGTGACTGACTTTTTGACTAGAAATCGCATTTTAACCATCAATCACTCACCGTATTCGCCTGATATGGCCCCCTTCAGAAAATTGTATTTGGCCATGAAAGGAAAACGTTTTGCATCCGTAGAGGCCATCCAAAAGGCTTGTACCCACATCCTGAAGGGCATTCCTGGATTCCGGTCAATGATCTGAAATACTCTTTCGAAAAGCTTTTAGATCGCACAAAACATTGCATCGAGGCCAGCGGGGACTATTTTGAATAAATAAACTCGAAGCTATCAGAACAGAGCTTCTGTCGTTACCATTTTAGTTCAGTCTTGTTTATTTTGGACTTCACCTTGTATTAGTGAACTGCATAAGTGTATGTGTTTGTTTTCATGTCTGTGCTGAGTGCCGCAAATAAGCGGCACATTTTGTTTGACAATAAGTTTTGTAATCCTTTGGTCGCACATGCATACACACTTGTACATACATTTGTGTTATACATGCATGAAAATGTGCATAGGCACATATGTTATTGTTTATTTTAGTACGCCTGTTTGCATTAGGCCCACATGCAGAGCTGCAGTTAGGCCCACAAGGCGTTACCCTGTACGTTAACTTATTCGATATTCACACTAAAATCAAAAGACAATATCCCTAAGACATAAATGAATTGGTATGTTCGTGCAGTTAAGTTGCATTTCCGCATTTAAGCAAACAAAGTGAATAAGAAAACAAAAGAACATAGGCAGAAATTGGAAAAAAGGCAACAAAAATAGCAGTAACCGAAACAAAATCAAACCAAGGAAAAGTTGAGATGCAATTGCTGACAAATAAAGCAAAACTATAAGTAAGTGAATTCCGAAACATCCATTGAATTATATTCTTTAACTTTTACTTGTATTTTATTGCAAACAGGTCCACGGTAGATGTCATATTCTTGTTGAGGCAAACTACAGAAAACACCTTAGAGTTTGAGACACCCGCTTACTTATATTTTGTCGATCTCATAAAAGCATTTGACAGGCTGAGATTATGTAAATGTTATGATATGACTGCTGAATAAGAAAAGAACCCCAAAAGAATATCTTGGCTGCAATATGCGAATTGAGCTGCAAAAATGAACAGGGAAGCTAACAGATATGATTTCGGTTGTATCAGGGACTCGACAAGGAGATGGTTTAAGCCTAGCACTGTTCAATGTTATTATAAATGAAATCATACAATAAGTTAAAACACCCGCCTCGGGTTTCCGATAGTAGAAAATCGTAGAAAGTAGAAGACGAGCTGCAAAGATTACTGTTCAAATTTGAGAAAGTAACTTCATCCATAAACATGCAGTTATCCTTGAAAAATACCAAGGTAAAGGTAAAATTCAGACAGCCAAAAGGATGCAAGCTGGCGGTCGACAATAAGAGCAAGCAATAGAACAAGTCATGGAGTTCTAAGAATAAAGGTAAAGACTGCGGCAAACAAAGCAGCAACACTTTCTGCTTGCCTAAGATCGGCAATATGGAAGAACAAATACAGTACAATCGTGATAGTCCGACATTTCATAATCCGACTCGTTCGGTAATCCGACAACCTCATAACGTCTATGGATGCAATTGGCATTTTTTTATTTTGATCAGTCGTAGCAGAGCAGGAGAGGGGGATTGTGTTTTGTTTCAAGGTCACATCGTATTTGTCATCAAATTTGGACGACGCCAGTTCTCTCGCGATTTCTGACGGTGTTGATGAGATTTTTTTCTGTCTTTTCGTGTCGTTATTTTCTGATTTGGTTTTACTTAGTA
>JAYXIM010020968.1:0-57761 GCA_037575425.1 Anastrepha fraterculus | reverse complement strand
CGTGGCAATATGATTTATGACTAATAAGCGGTCGCAAGCCTCAAACCAGGTTTTTCTCACCTAATTTCATTTGTTCCCTTCCTTTCCACTGAAGGTTTGAGAGGCATTCAGTCTCCAGTCAGGGTTAACAGCACTACCTCACGCAGGCGAAATGAGGAGATTGGCAGTGATAGGTGAGAGGCATCATGTCGTAGGAGCAGCCATGAAATTGCACATCCCTTCCCTTTCGGTGCCGAAAAATGTTATGAGTTCAATATTAATCTACACTGTATCTTTATGGAGTTTAAGCAAGCGTTTGATAAACTCAACAGAAAATATATCGACCATCACCTAAAAGTGCCGGGTGTACCACAAAAATATATACATTTAATCAATATAGCTCTTATACTCTCAAGCTCACACTTAATAATGAATGGCGAAATATTTGACGAATTTGATGAAATCCGACATGAGGCAAGGTGACTCACTATCAACGATTTTATTTAATTTAACACTGCATTCAGCAATAAACGAAATAGCTCAAGGTGGTACAATAAATTATAAATCGACACAAATATGCGCATACAATGACGACATATTGATTCTTGCGAGAAATAGGGAGGGTCTTCAAAACGTTTTATGCGCTTAGTGCAGGTTACAAGACCAGCTGGCCACAATATAAGTGAAGAAAAGGCGAAACACATGACACGATCGTTTCATGATAGTCACATCAGAATCGGGAGTTATGTTTGTGAGTTCTGTAAGAGTTTAAATACTTAGGCGTAGTACTCAGCATAAATAAGGATATGTCCTTATCTATACAAGCCGTATTCAGGCAACTAACAGAGCATACACTGGCCATATCAAACTTATGAAGTATTCATTGATACCAAAAGAACAAAAACTCCAGATGTACAAAACTTCAAGGCTGTGAAACATAGATCCTTAAAGTTAGTGACGTGAATTTACTGATGCGATTTGAAAAAAAAAAAACTTAGAAAAATATTCGGCCTTTTACGATTAGAAGACGGTACATATCGTATGCGGTATACCAACGAACTCAGTGTTTCAATCGCGGTAGGAAATGTAACGCGGTATATAAAGTCTCAAAGATTACGGTGGTATGGACACTTTTTAAGAATGAGCAGCGAAAGAATGACCAAAAAAGTATCATATTTTAAGCAAGCCATGATTTAGTAAGAAGGCCGGCCAAGGAGACGATGGTTACTAGACGTAGAAGACGATATGTATACGAAAAATGAAAATCTCCCAACATAGACCGAAAGCGGACTGTCGAGAAGAATGGAGGCGTAAAGCGGAGGAGGCAATGGTCCACTCCTGACTGCAATGTCAAGATGATGATGATGGTGATATAACAGACGTATGTAAGTCGGTGGATAAGAAGATGGAGAAAAGTGTGGAAAGATTATGTTCCGAGAATGCTGAGCAAACACATAGCAAATATGGCAATGAACGGTAGAATAATGCACATTCGACCACCTGGATGGACTTCGAAGCGATGGCTCAAATGCTGAACACTCGAATTTACGGAACTACAGTAAAAGTTGTCCATATATATGGTTGCAAACATAAAGTTTCCTAAATAAACGTAAAAGATTAAGAAGAAGTACTTTTATTTCAACACAATATTTTGACTATGTGCTTCAGAGTGGAATACAACACCAATTAAGCTATCAGCCATTGCTTTTTATACAGATCTCGATTCTAAGGAGATAATAACCGAGTATTTCCATAATTTCTTGACATGTGAGGCAAGTCTTGTGTTTAGAATAAGTCTTTATTTTATGAATTATTTTATACGAATACTCACGAAATGACTGAAAATTAGTGCAAATGACTTCTTTGATTGATCATCAATCAAATGACTAGCAAAAAAATATTTAAGAAACTAATAATTAGTCGCTCTGTACGAGGGTCGTTGGAAAAGTGTGTGTAAAGTTAGAAAGACGGCACTACTGAAGCGTATCGAGGTCGTGTTTAGTAAGCGGCATCTCTTAGAAGAACACACAACAAGACACAACAGACTGATCGGTGTATTTCTTTGTGTTTGGCTTTCATTTGAATCGAGAAACTCGAGTGATTTTCCCTTTACATCACGACAACGCACCAGCTCACACCGCAGCAGTTGTGGCCAAAAAATTAATATTAGTAGGCATTCAACTCATTTCACATCCTTCCTACTCTTCAAACATGACTCACTCGCCTCCCCGGGACTACTATCAGTTGGGCAATTTGAAGAAAGAACTGGCGCGAAAAAGATTTTATTCGAACGCGGAAGTCATTGCAGAAAGGAATTTTTCAGACATGAACAAATCCTGTTATTCGGAAGGAATCAGCAAACTACAACTACAACATGGGACGAAATATCTAAGTCTAAAAGGAGGCCATGTTGAAAAATAAAAAAGTTTACCCCAAACAATTAAGTAGTTATTATTTTTGCACGCACTTTAAAACGAGTCTCGTACTGCTTGTTTCTATTGCAATTTTATGGGAAATTTTATTAACAAATGAATGAAAATTAAATACTTATCTTTAAGTATTATTTTTTACCTCTTGTCTGTAAGGTTTCCTTCAGCAACACAGTCAAAATTGCACACTCAATCAAATGCGTTCTAATCGCCTAATCCTCGTTATAAACCATCTCTTGAAGGCTAATTTTTTTTCTCATTTAACTTATTTCGTGCCTCACAATTCGTTTGGCAGCTGATGTTCAGCACTTAAGTCGAAGTTAAGTTTTAGAAAAAAGTGGTGAAACTTAAAACCTCAAAATCTTAAATTCGTCTTAGAAATTCATTCCATTGTAATATTGGGCCCTAGTCTGCTGCTTACCTACGCATCGCTCATAAATTAAACAAAATCGACAATTGGCGATCGCAAACTGAAACTTCTTAAATACAACAACAGTCATAAAAATGCATGACATTAGTTCATTTATCTCACCACAGCAGCTAGACTTCTTTCGGCTCTCTTTTTCGCTATCCACCCAAACAAAAGGGATACGAATTTAGTCAGCCTGGTCTGCGCACTGAGCACAGTGGGAGGGGAAAGAAGAAAAGTGGAAGAAATCATTTTTGTTCATACCTTATTTACACCAACTTCAATCCTTTACTTAATTTTTTCACTCTATTTTCTTTTCTTTCTCCATTATTTCTTCCCAGCACACACTTACCGTGCCACTAAAGTTTGCAGCGGTTCATCACATTGATCAATGGTAATAGAGACGCGTGGGGATTTCCAAGTGCAGCTTCCCTGCAGTTTCGCTTCCTTATACTGCTGCTGTATACTTGCTATTGTTGTTGTATGTAGCCAACTGCCTGCTGGCTGCTGCCGTTGCACACTTAAACTCTTTCAAGCATTTGCCGTGCTTCCACTCACTTGCGTCCGTGCGCCTGCTAAGCGAAGCGGTGTGAATTTCAGCGTGACATAAGTGTTGCGACGCGGAGGCAGCCCAGAGTGCGGAGCTGCGCGTAAGTATACTTAACTTTACTTGTTTAGGACAAGTTTAACGACGCGCGACGTTGGCGGCAAGAGGCGACCAGCCAGTGTCAATGTTTGTTTTATGTTCTCCAGTTTTGGACAGACAGCGAAATTGGAAAAGAAAACATCGGTGAGCGCAATGACAGGAAGCGCGCGCGGCTCACGCACACCCATACAGTGAAGGACGGAGAGGTAGTAGGAGGGTGGTAAGCTGGTAGCAGTTGTTGATAATCGTTGGAAGCTTAGCGCACTTTGCTGCTGCTGTCAGCTGCACAAAGCAACATTGCCGGTGGTCGCGAATTGAGAAAGTGCAGAAGCCGTTGCAACTATAAAATTTTGGGCGTTGCTCGCTGCGCATGCAATTGTAATACAGTACACTATTGCTGTTGTTGTCCTATCGTTGTTTATGTTGTTGTGGTATTTGTATTTGTGTCGTTAATATTCATTTGACGTGGCGTCGCTGTAATGGTCCGAAAGGTTGCAACTAACGCGCAGGAGTTGCTATTTTGAAGCTATGGCCCTGGACTTGTATTGCATGCAACGGTGAGCGTACTGTTGTTGTATTTTATTTTGCGCATATTTGTGTTTGTATGTTTAGTGTGCTGCTCTAACTTTTTAAGTGTCAGCACGCCGCAAAGTTGCCGCTATTTCTGGCGCCCATCTTCCCGTTCACTCTGCGCCCACAGCCACACTATCAAACGCTAGCCTTAGAGCTGTAAGCAATATGAATGAAAGGCATGCAACCATTAACGCTAAGCATCAGTGTAAATGCGAGCAGAAAGTGAGAACAAAATTCATAGAAACGAAGAAGTGAATCCAGTTGAAAGCGAAAGAAAATGATTTGTACGCACAGTGAGGAGATTGAATCTGTTTTGTGCAACGCAAGTGTACACCACTACATACTTTGGTATATATGTATGTGTATGTGTGTGTACGCATATAGATTTGCACGTATTTGCGTTTACACTCGTTGCTACGTGGGCAGTGACGGTTGCGGACGCGGAAGTGGTTTGTGGATTAACGCGCAAATATGCAACTTCGAGCAACGTCGTTGGAAGCAACTTTTTCTTTTGCCTTTTTCGGTATTTTTTCTTTTTTCTTTTTTGTCTATTCTTACTTTATGCCCATCTATGTGCATGTTAGTTACCGATTTCATGTAGCAACAGATTGCAAATAACATTGATTTTTTATGGAATGAAAATGCTGCATGCACCCAGTGGCGTTTGGTGTTTCACTATCGGCTTCTGTTTCTTTCCTCGTTTGTTTATTTTGCTGGCGTTCATCATGTTGTATGGTAAAATGTTTTCATAAGGTGGATATACGAGATTACAAGCGACTCTGTATCTGTGCTGGTATGGCTTATGGGAGAGACTGAAATAAAAACAAATATTCCTTTCAATTAATTTAAATTAGTTTAAAGGTATATATTCTTGCATATATCGTCAGATAATCCTAATGAAAATATCAAAATTATTATATATATATATAATTGGCGCGTACACACTTTCTTAGGTATTTGGCCGACCTCCTCCTCCTATTTGTGGTGTGCGTCTTGATGTTGTTCCACAAATGGAGCGACCTACAGTTTCAAGCCGACTCCGAACGGCAGATACTTTTTCATGGCAGAAATACACTCGGAGGCTTGCCATTGCCTTCCCAGGGGCGACCGTTATTAGAAAAATGTTTTTCTTAATTTTGGTGTTTCACCGAGATTCGAACCTACGTTCTCTCTGTGAATTCCGAATGGTAGTCACGCACCAACCCATTCGGCTCCGGCGGCCGCCATATCAAAATCATTAGAAAAGTATTAATTATGTACAGACAGACACATAGTTGCCCCCTAGGTTAGCCAGGTTGCTTGTGTAAGACGGTGTCCCTAAGGCCCATTGTGATACCTGAATTTGATTTCCATCTTCTAACTAAGTTGCTTAAACTACTTAGAGCTGTTTAAGGAGACAACCAGTCCCTCCAGTGACACATTTTGCGAATTTTCCAAGTCCTCAAAGAAATAATTGCCAAGATATTTGGCACAGCTTCTTTGAAGTGCAGGACATTCTCAGAGGAGCTGTTGTCCCGAATCAATTTCCTCTTCATCTCCACAACTTCTGTAGAAATCATTACAAGGTACACCCATTCTACTGGCTAGGATGTCAATAGTGCAGTGACCGGTTATAACACCTGTGAGAACGCTGGTAGTTGATCCGTTGAATCCAAATAGACATCTTTCCTTTTTAAGATTCAGAGCCAGAGCGCTTCGGGTACTCTGCAGTTAGTTGTCAGAGATCTCCTCCTATTGCCCACTGAAATTTTGGTAAAATTGAGTAGATTTTATTTGCTTGAGAACTACGCCAGCCTCATCTGAGAAAGTCAAATTCTGAAACCGTACCCATTTATAAATATCATCTTCTACGATGTCTTTTAATTTATCGCACGATCTTGCCTGAGGCCGCTAGAAACAAGTTATCAGCGAAAACGACAACCTTTATTCTCCTTACCTGGAAGGAGTTGAATATTTTACTCACAACCAAAAAACCAGAGCAAGAACGTTGGCATACCTCCTGTTTGAAGCTCTTTGAAGCTCCGCGTTGACAACTCTGCCCTTAATGCTACCTATAATATATTTTAACAACTCTCTCATTGCCTTCATACTAACTAATAATAATTAGAGCTCACGTCCTTTGTTGGGTATTCGGCCGAACTCCTTCTCCTACTCATAGTGGAGGAGGAGGACCTACAGCGTCCGATATAGCCTACGTGGCTACCAGTCGACGTGGGTCTTACCCCACAGGATTTACAACACAGCGGATGAGATAAATTCGTTGATCAGCGCTCCAAAACGCTAAAAGCATTTACGGTACAAATAGGTAGTGTGGAAAGGACTCACTAACCATCTTGCTCGAGTTCGAGGCCTATCTAAATCCCTGCCGTACTTTGGGTCCAGCACCCGGTGTCAATGCCAAATGGAACCCAGAAAGCTCTCCCAAACTTGGGTGTTAAACCACAACCACCACGATAATCTCCGAAGTGCCGTCCTAACGAACAGGTCGGAGCGCTTTCCGAGGGCTCCTGTTCCCCGTGTCACCAGATTTAAGTACCCGATCAGACGTCGTAGCTTACATACATCTCTGAACTGGTAGGCATACCCCAAAATAACACAGAGCCCCAGCTAATCAAATTAATGTCCGAAATTCTTTCGCCACCTCAACACCTCACATAGTGACCTAATATTTCGACATTCCGAGTGTTAGAGACTGCACCACTCACATTATACCGTGCAACGGTCCATCTGATCCGTACACACCCAAGACTCCTAATGTCTGAGTACATGGGGCATTTGCAGATGTCAGGCAATAAGTTCGGTTGCAAACAGCCCACGGTCGGGGCCCATCTTGGCATCGAGAACAAATAAAAATATTGAACTCGTTGCTACAAGTTTTCCCGATGTACGGTGACAGTCCGTGCGCAAGAGAGTTGTTGCCGGCTGCCCTGGGACTTCCAAAAACTTCTGTGCATGAAATATTCAGGAAGGATCTTAGACTTCACTTCTTCAAATTGCAAATCGTGCAAGCTCTTCAGTTTAACGATTATAATTTGCGTGAAAAATTCTGAAACTAATTACAATTTTTCGAGACAATTTTGGAATTATTACGCATGGTAACACTATTTTTCGGAGTGGTGAAGACCATATCTATTTAATTGGAAGTTAAATAAGAAAACTGCCGTCATAGGTCACTTAAAGAAGAGAACACACCACTTCATCAAAGGACACATCTCTTCATCACTTCAGGCCCAAAGTAAACGGTTTGGTATGCATTGTCAAGCAATGGAATAATCGGGTCATATTTTGTTGAAAAACGTCGAGGACCAGCAATTATTTTCTGCCAATAGTGAGAGAACTTTCTTCATTCAATATACAAACATGGTTTCGACAAGATGGCACTACGCAGCACACATAAAGATACTGCGCGATTTGTTCCCTGAAAAATTGTAAAGCCGTTTCGCTGACATATCCTGGCTTGATCTTACCCTTATGAACTGTTTTCTGTAAGGGTACCTTAAAAGTAAAATGTATGAAAGAAACCTAACGACCATCTCAGCTCTAAAAGAAAATATCGTTCTCGAGATTAAAGATATCAATATCACTGCTCAACGAATGGGATGAAGTATGGACGCCATGTTTCAAGAGTGTATTCAACGTGAATGGGTTGGTGCGCGGGTTCGATTTTCCGTGCATCAATATCAAATAATAGAGAAAAAAGTTTGTTTCTAATAGCGGTCGCCCTTCGGCAGGTAATGGCAAAGGCAGCACTTGCCTTCATTGAAGTAAAGCAAGTAAACTTGTTTTTTATTCCTTGATAAATTATACCTTTAGATGACATTCTCAATTGAAAAAAAAACTGGCTCTGAGATTTTCTCGAAGGACGGTGGATCTGTGGATATGCTCTTTTGTGTTCAGATGCAATCATCTCTTCGTTAACGGTGTCGCCCTTGAAAATCTCCTCCCAACGATGAAGTTGGTCTTCATCTGATGTCAAAATAATTTGCTTTGATGGGAAGCCCGTTGGGCTTAGAGATTGTTATTTTCTTAACAGACACCTTTTTGGTATTTGATGCACGTTCTGCTTCGCATGCAGTACTTTTGGCTAAGTTTTTCTTGCCTGTCTTCACCAAGCTTCTGATGAGACGGTTTACGTCATTGTAAGCTTGAAGGATGGGTCCGTAATCTGGTAGTGGAGCGTTGTTTCTTGTTGGGGCAGGGCTATTCGCAGAGCTTCATATTGCAAAAACCTCTTTGATTGCTAGGCACTTAGGCATGGGCAGAAGCGATTCTTCTGTTGGGTAGTCCAACTAGCTCACATCCTCCAGCTTCGGCTCGGTGTTTCCAGGATAACTTCTTGATAACCGTCATGAACGGAACTAATGTGATAATCAAATGGTTGTAACGGGAGCGTAGCCATCTTAAATTCCACAACTTTGCTGCTTTTATAAAGCAGATTGCATCGGGGTAGTGACCCAACTGGAAAAATTAATACACTCAAGAAACGGAAACTTTTTTTTTATTGAAGTCAATATATAAAGGTTGGCAAAAAAGTCTTGCGGTATTTTTATTGATTTTTCAATTGTTCATAAAATTGGTTATAATAATGCGATTTAAGTCAAATATGCGCCGTTTTGTTCGACGACGAGTTCCCAACGAGATGCCAACTTCATAATGCCCCTTTTATAGAAGCTCGCTTCCCTATTGTCAAAAAACTCGGAGACCCAATTTTCACAGGACTCTCTTGTGGACAACTTCCGACTACCAAGCTCGTTCGCCATGGACAGAAATAGGTGGTAATCACTTGGTGCGAGATCCGGACTATATGGTGGATGCAAAAGAACCTCCCATCCGAGCTCCCGGAGCTTCTGGCGCGTCACCAAAGATGTGTGTGGCCTGGCGTTGTCCTGATGGAAGACAATTCGGCCTCTGTTGATCAAAGATGGCCTCTTCTGCATGAGTGCTGCATTCAAGCGGTCCAGTTGTTGGCAGTACAGGTCCGAATTCAGCGTTTGGCCATAGGGGAGCAGCTCATAGTGGATGATTCCCTGCCAATCCCACCAAACACACAGAAGAACCTTCCTGGCCGTCAATCCAGGCTTGGTCACCGTCTGGGCAGCTTCACCGCTTTTCGACCACGACCGTTTGCGCTTCACGATGTCGTAAGTGACCCACTTTTCATCGCCAGTCACCATCCGCTTCAAAAACGGGTCGATTTTGTTGCGATTCAGAAGCGATTCGCATACATCCATACGGGCAAAAATGTTTTTTTGTGTCAAGTCGTGTGGCACCCATACATCGAGCTTATTTTTTAATCCAAGCTTCTTCAAATGGTTTATAATGGTTTGATGACTCATGCCCAGCTCTTGGCCGATGCTACGGCTGCTACTATGCCGGTCTCTTTCGATCAATTCAGCGATTTTCAGCGAATTCACCTCTGCACCAGAACGAAAACGTTGAAACCATCGTTGTGCGGTGGAAATGGAAACTGTATCGGGTCCATAAACTGCACAAATTTTATTGGCAGCATGAGATGCATTTTTGTCTTTATCGTAGTAGTACTGTAAAATATGTATATATATCTCTTTATTTTGCTCCATGTTTGCGACGCTATAACTCACGAATGACTAAAAGCAAACAACAATTAATCAAACACGTGTTAGCACGTGAAAAGAGCTTTCCAAAAAGCTCTAGCGTGAACCGATGCGACGAATACAACTAGAATTACGCGCTTGCAAAGACAAGCTTGCGGAAATACCGCAAGACTTTTTTGCCAACCTATATTTTCATTGGAATAAATATCTGTAAGTAAGCGCCTTTTTTTAATTTAGCTTCTAGTCCTTAAATCTGCCAACAGACGTCCTGTAAATCTTACATTCTAAGAATTTCTCAGCAGTACTTAGTACTATTATTTCCTGAATACTATTTAGCTCAGCCACGATACACTGTGCCTCGGCTTGTTCCACTGCATAGCTGTGCAGATTGAATTGATTTGCTAGCAATCCTCTTTCCATCAAATAGCTTCCGCCAGACCAAGCAACCGCGCCGAGAAAATTGTAAATATTATTTTTTTATTTTGCATTCTCTTACATCATTCTACATTCTACCCTTCGCATACCTTCACTCCGCACTCTGTACTCCTTTAACTTCCCGCTTATTTGTTTGCCTGTTCATGTTTATAAAAAAAAACAGGCATTTGCAATCTGTTCTTGTTTTTTTGCAGCTGCCATTCCAGCTGCGCGAATGTTATACACTTTGTTGTTGATGTTTGGTTTTTCTTGTTTGTCAGCGTGCAGCATGCAACAAAAGCGTTGTGAAAAATTGAAAAGCGAAAAAGTGCTCAAAAAAGTGTAGTACTCGCACTCATATTAATTTGATACTCGCACGTAAATAGATACAATCTTTGCTGCCGCCATCGGTCTCACCACAACTCCACTACCGCACTGCACGCCCGCCAAATGAACAACTCAAATTGCTAGCGCGTTTTTCTGTTTTTTTTTTTTTTTGTACAGCACCACACATTTGGCGCCAACTTTTGCGGCTAGCTTTTCGGTTTCTCTTAGCCGCCACTATTTGTAAATGCTTCAGAAATTACCATATTTTGTTGCGACTGTTGCAGTTGCCCGTGTGTTAACTACAGTTTTCTGTTCCGGTTGTAGGTACATACGCGTAATGTTGACTTTTCGTAGTTATCTGTGTGTTCCTCCGTCAATTTGGTAGTCGTTTTGATTATAAAATTTTCTTGCGGAAAGCCCAGCTACCACCGCACATTCAGATTTTACCAATCTAGGTTGGCTAAATGCTCAAATGCAAGGATATTTCAAATTTATTGAACTTCTGGAAGATGTGTGCAAAATATCGAACAGTTAAGAAAATAAACACGAAACATAATGAAAATTACCAAAAGATTACCCAAAAGTGTTATTGAATTTCAGAAAAACTAAATTAGTGCCTCAGAAAAAGTTGCCCGTATTGTTTTTTACCTTTTTCCCCCTTTTTTTTTTGTAAACTTCCACATTTAAGGTTAGGTGAAAAGGTTAGGTCGAAGAAAACGAATTCATCCTTTGCGATACTGTTGTGAAGGAAGAACGGTAGTGGAAGACCGATCTGACGAAAGACGAAAGCGGAGAGAGGTGGGGGGTGGGATGGTTGGGAGGATGAGTTTAGTGTGTGTGCTTTGATGAACGATGCACTGTGCTGCAGTGGCGTCAACCGCTTTATGTTCATCAGATTTTTTAATGTCAAGGCCTCCTCTATCAGCAGGCGTAGCAAAGAAGTAAAAGCCAAGATGCTAAAATTTTAACCACATGAGACCAAAGCAGCTAAGTAGAAGGTGCTGAGATGATTCCACCTGATCCTCCATACTCTTGACGTAAAAATAACTCGAGGCAATTCCAAATCTTACGCACACATTGCGAATAGTGCCCTGTGAGAAAGCCCACGAAGTTCGAGAAGTAAGATTTTGTCAACCTCAAAAGCTCGCTTGAGCGTCACCGATTCACACGTGGCCAGAAGGATTTCGCAGCCTTACATGTGTGTGTACTTGCCCAGCACTCGCTGAGTTGACGCGAAGCCCATCTTTCGATGAGCAGACCCCAGATGGTCAAGGAAATCCCAACCCTCTCTCTAATCCAACCCACTTTGACTTTCAAAAAAATCGATTTTTTTATTGCATTTTTGTAATGTACATATATTCAAAAGTATATGCACGAAATTTGAAGTGGGTCTAAGCAATACTTTCGGAGTTATACCTAAATATGTAGAGATGCCTCGGCACGTTTTAAGGTAGGTATTGAAACTTTAAACGTGTTTTTTTTCAAAACGGCATTTTTCAAGTCGGTGAAAACGGCTTGTTTGATCGGTCAACCGTTTTAACTCAATCTTTAAAGATACATTTTCTAGTAATTAATCGTCCCTTTTGTAAATCTGATACTTATTTTCCATTTTATAATCAATTTACGGCCAAATTTTAACGTAAAAATCGAAATCATTTCTTTTAAAAGCTGCCATTTTGTGAAAATTCACTACTTTGATTAGCCAAACGATTAATTACTAGATAATCTAATATATTAACAAAATTTGGTTGGTTTTTTGATTTCAGATAATCCAATCCTGAGTGACGATGTACACCGTAAATCGTCTTTTTTTAAAGGAGGTTCCAGAAATCGCCTGCAGCGCGCTCTATAATCAACATTTTCATAAATAAAAAATTGTGTTATGTTCTTGAAGGATGCTTTTATAACCGCCAAAAATTTTCAAATTAAAATATTCTGAAGTTTCTTCAGGATAAATCCTTGACAACCCGTCTTTTATTTGCTTCATAACTGCGTATAACCCCTTAATATATGCACTGAAAAAATTTATTTAATTTACGTCAGCTTATACATAGTAAGCTGACATGAGGAGACCATTTCTAATGGCATGCAACAAGCCCTTAGTATAATAAGCAAATGGCGCAACGACAAGGGGCTCTGCGCTAGTGCTGTTCACCAGGAAAAGGCGCATCAACATCAAATGTCCTATCCTAAATGAGGCAAATCTTCACCTCTCCGCAGAAACGAACTACCTTGGCATCAACTTTGATAAAACGGAATTCTTATCTTGAAAAAGTTACTCCAAAAGCCACAACAGCATTCTTTGTCTGCACAAGGCTTTTTGGAAAAATATGGGGCCAGAATCCCAGATTAACCTACTGGGCATTCACTATAGCTCTTAATCCTATAGTCACTTATCCTTCTCAGCATGGTGACCTAAAGTTAATCAGCGAAAGGCGATAAAAGAACTTAAGAAATTGTACCGCCTCGTCTGTTCGGTAGAACAGGAGCCATGAAAACATGCCCAACTGACGCATCAGGAGTGCTCCTATGTATACCATTGCTTCTCATTTTAATTGAAAAGGAAGCTCGTTCGAGCGCTTTAAGATTAAAAAGCTCCTTCGATCTAAAAAGGGGAGGTTTGAGAGGACCTTTAGTGGTCTGAGTATACTTCCGAAATACTCCAATTCTTTATAGGGTTGATACACTGTCTCCAAAGCCGATTCTCTTCGGGAAATTTGAAGTACTAATTAATGAACGTACGACCTGAAAAATAATTATATCCCCTTCAAGCCTCGATCCCAGATACGGCATGCTGATGAGTCGAAATTAGAAGACGTTAGAATAGGTGTGTGCTTAGATTCCAAAAATCGTTTCCAATGGGTTTTTAGCTAACAATCTTCTGGACAGAAATACATGCCGTTGAGATATGTGTGAGGGAAATAATTCAGAGGAGTCCATATTTACAAACTTTCAGATAGTCAGGCGACTTTGAAGGCTCTTCTACTAACTATAATCATAATCACCACAAAAATGGTATATGACTGTCTAAGCCTTCATATTAGGTAACTTGATCACAGTATTAATAGGTTGGATTCCTAGGCACGAGGGATTTGTTTGAATTGAAATCGTAGACCATCTAGCTAAAAAACGGACAAACATGCCTCTAATTGGTATTGAGCCTTTCTGTAGACTTGCAAGATCCACATTAACGAACTTCTAAAGAGAACTTCCTAACGCCGCACAGAGGAATTTCTGGCAAGCTACTTTCACTCAGCAGTAGTCTAATAAATGTAACAATAATAATAGTACTTAGTTAATTCTCACTAAGGTACGCATCATCGTCAATTCGTTTTGTCTCGAATATAGGGCCTCGAGGTTCCAGTTATAGACCTATTTCCATATAAACAGAAATTTTGCACCTCCAAATCCAATATGCAGGTCGTTTTTCTACATTTCTGCGGGTACCACTTGGAGACTGCGTTCCGAAGGGTTTAAATTCATGTTTTTTATATCTGTAGCTCGAAAAAATTAGTATCTTACATCCTAAAATTACGAGCCTAAGGAAGGCCTGGTGAGCTCCACGGGTAAGATAACCAGATACCAAATAGCGTGAGGCCGCTTATATCCCGAAGGTCAGACGTCTTTTGCAACCGCTCGCTCCGAGACAGACGCTGCGACCTTCGGGAGACCATTAAATTATATATGTCAACGTTGCCTCCCAAAGTTTCCTCTCTCGTTAGCCCTGACCATGCCTCCTACTCGGATGGATACCTGGTCTTCAGCTATGGTTGCTCAGGTTACCAGGGTGTACCAAGTAGAGGTGACAGTAGGAATTGAAAATATAGAATCCTGATAGCTTCTTCCTCAGATTTCTAAAGCCCTCTTACATCCCAGGTTCTAGGTACTAGCTCAGGAAACCAAATCTTGCGTAAGTTTTGTCCAACAGCATCACTTTTTGCAATGAAGTTTGGTTAAGCAACATGAAACCGGCCAAGTTTGAATTTCTTTTAAATTATATCTATTTATTAGGTGTTTGGCCTGTCTATTCCCTCTATTTACAGGTATGGTGTGCGTCTTGAGATTTTTCCAATTGGAGGGGCCTACAATTTATGCAGCCTCCGAGAGGTAGATGGTTTTTATGTGTAGTTTTTGCATGGTAGAAAGACACTGGGAGGTTTGCCACGGCCGCTAATAGAAACAACTTTTTGGTGATGTCTGTGGCGATGTTGTTTTATATTCAGTTTTAGCAATTTTTGAAAGGATATGGATTATGAAAAGTTAAAAACACGTTTAAGAACGCTGTGCTATGAAATAAATGAAATGAAACTCAAAGAAGTAGTCACGGATTTTGCGTCATAATTCTAATTAGTTGGGTGTAAAAATTATTGGGAGGTTGAATTAGTTTTAAAGGTTTTTTTCGAAGATTTGGGGCTTTATTGTGAAAAAACGGTACAAAATATTTTATTCGAAGTATTGGCCATCGCTAGCTACAACCTTCGCCCATCTTTCGGGCAATTTCCGGATGCCGTTTCTCCAAAATTCTGGCCGCTGCTTGGCTATCCATGACTCAACCCATATTTTGGTAGCCTCGTACGAGGAGAACCGCTGGTCCGCCAAATCGAGACTCATATGCCGGAACAAATGATAATCGGAGGGAGCTATGTCTGGACTATACGGCGGGTGGGGTAACACTTCCCAGCCAAGCGTTCCAAGGTATTTTTTGACAGGTTGAGCAACATGCGGCCGAGCGTTGTCATGTTGCAAAATAACCTTGTCGTGCCTTTTTACCGTTTCCGGCCGTTTTTCTTTCAATGCCCGGCTTAAACGCATCAATTGCAGTCGGTAACGATCCCCCGTGATTGTTTCGCCCGGTTGGAGCAGCTCAAAATATACGACGCCGACCTGATCCCACCAAATGCAGAGCATGATTTTCTTGCCGTGAATATTCTGCTTGGCCGTCGACGTTGATGCGTGGCCGGGCAAACCCCATGATTTTTTGCGTTTTGGGTTATCGTAGTGGATCCATTTTTCGTCGCCAGTCACCACCCGATGCAAAAACCCTTCCGATTTTGTCGCTCGATCAGCAATTCGCACGTAAAAAATCGCCGTTCGACGTCGCGCAGCTTCAACTCGTACGGGACCCAATGTCCTTGCTTTTGGATCATTCCCATCGCTTTTAGACGCTTGCAAACGGTTGATTTATCAACGCCCAATGATTCAGCAAGCTCTTCTTGGGTTTGGCACGAGTCCTCGTTTACCAATTCCCCCAATTCCGCGTCCTCGAACTTTTTGGGCTGGCCAAGACGCTCCTTGTCTTCGGTGTGAAAATCACCACTTTTGAATCGTCGAAACCAGTACTCACATGTTGAAATCGACGGAGTATGGTCTGGGTAGGCCTCTTGCAGCAATTCACGGGCTTGGGCTGTATTTTTTTTCAAATTGAAGCAGAAAAGCAAAGCTTCCCGCAAATTGCGTTTCGACGGCACGAAAGCTGACATACTCGGAGCACGAAAACACTGCGTTGTTTATACTTCAGCGAAATGACAGATACTGATAAACAAAGCCTAGGGATGAGGCTTTGTCATG
This sequence comes from Anastrepha fraterculus, assembly GCA_037575425.1. Classification (NCBI taxonomy): domain Eukaryota; kingdom Metazoa; phylum Arthropoda; class Insecta; order Diptera; family Tephritidae; genus Anastrepha; species Anastrepha fraterculus. The sequence goes on along the minus strand of JAYXIM010020968.1, from coordinate 41,843 downwards.
AATATATATTCAGTATTGCCAACGCGATAAAGTGATAAATAGCGCCATCTGTGTGTCACCTTTAAAACTAATTCAACCTCCCAATAATTCTACAGAGTTTTTGAATAAAAAGAAACACAAGTTGTGAAAGTCAAGCAAAACAATTTTAAAAATGTTCACTGAAACAAAACAACGAAATTGTAAGAACTTATAAGTAATTTACAAAGCGATCATATGATTATTTCAACTAAGTTGAAAATGCGATCTTGTGGAAAAAGAGATTCAGCGAATCCTATCTAAGAATTGGCAAGTTCTTTTCCATTAAGTGATGTGTCCAAAAGAAAGTCAGGTTATGTTATGGCGAAACTAATCGTCTTCTACATAAACCAACCAAACATCTTGGCCAAGCACTCGCTATGCTAATACACCCCAATTTATTTTCACTTTAGTATTTGTCACTATGATAGCACACAATGAATTGCAGTCCTAAACTACATACAGTCACTCACACCCTATTTGATACAGAACGATTTCTTTGTCAAGTGTTCTGTGTTTCATAATATTTTGCGGAGATGTAAAAAACAGAGTATGTAGATATTTTATTTTATTTAATTCATTTCGTAACAAAATATACAAAAACATGTGCACTCAATTAATTGTAATGCAAAAAACAAAAACATACAGAGAATTCACACCGCAGCTTAAATGCTACAGTTAAAGGTACTGTTATTCTCGGCGGAAGTTCCAACAAACGAAATTGTATTTCTTAGTATCCTAGAGTTTGTTGAATGAGTTTGACATATGATAAAGCTATATTGAATTTTATTATAACCGTGGAACCGCGTACTTCGAACTGAAAATCGTGAGCTCGTTTTGGAGCAAAAGGGATGTCGCATTGAAAAATACCTGAAATTGTACATTTTAGTTCATCAACCGTTCAGCACATTATTCAATGTCAATATTTAGCACATTATTTCAATGGATGTCAAAAAAATTGTGTCTGTATAAAATAAGGTATGAGTGACTGTATATCCTGACTGACTATATACCCTGGCTGACTATATATCCTAACTGTTATGACCTGATAAAGCTCTCAAAAATGTTCTTAATTTTTCCGCCCACTGATTAATAAATGAAGCTATAGAAACAACAACATTTCAATTTAATCCAAAATCTTTCCAATAAAAATTTATAATTACTCTAAAACTATTACAGTGAACGTAGTTTTTGTCCAAAGTTGTTTTTCTTATAACTCGATCACTTCGTAGAAAATGAAAGATTACATAATATGATCTAAAATTTCGAGTCACTATCTCGTCAACTACGGCTACAATTGAATTAAGGCCCTTTAGATTACACTGTTTGCCGCGGTTGTGATAAGCTGTAATTCGATATTTTTGTCGAAAGGCTTGGTATTTTTTAGCATAAACTTACATATGACATTTTCACTACGCGCCATTTAATTCTTTTTCCAATGAGTTGAAAAATTCATCTCTCCATTTTCAACATGGATATTCAAGACAGGAGTTCATTGATGAGCCTATTTTGACTTTTGGTGCTGAAGCATAACACTTAGCCACGGTGCAACGCTGGTACAATGGGTATCAATGTAGTCGTCAGTCTTGCCAAGATTAATTTCGTTACGGCTGTTGTGTTAGAAACAATCGATCCTATGCGTCAATTGATAGAGCAAGAGCGTCATGCTATGTGTCGCGAGTTGGCGGCATCCTTGGGTATGAGCGGGACCAACATGAATTGAACATTGCATTTGTTCGTCAAGAAGATCAGTTTGCGTTGAATACAGTAAAATTAAACAATTGCCCGTAAAAGCACTCGTGTCGATTGGTGGAAAGAGATGTTGAAGAAATTCTGCCGCGGTGGTTCAAGGCACGTCTATGGCATCATAATAGGTGAGGAATCTTGGACTTATGTAGAAGAGCGGTAGCCAAAACAGTAATTTGCATATGAGAGTTCCAATATGAGATTAATGTTATAAAAGCAGTTCAGGGAAGAAGCGCCTCAAAAGAAATGGTCGTCTATATTTGCAGAAAATCTGGACATGCCACAACTGTACCACTAGAAATACTTAAAGCAATCAATTATGATTGGTGCAAAACCATTTGTTTGCCAGAAGCTTTCAGAGTGTTAAGGAAAACCAACTATCGAAGCGAATCATCCTTCTCTAAGGCAATGCGAACTCTTACGCATCGGCTCACTAAAGAGAGTTTTTGAGCACTGAAATGATCGAATTAATGGGTTATGCGCTTTACAGCCTTAATTTGGTATTTCAGGATTTTTTTGTTTATTTTCGATCATCAAAACATCAAAAATAAAGTTCGAGGTCAACGTTTTGCAATGCCCGAAGAAGCTGGTGAAACCTTTAAACAGCTCGCTTTTAAGGTATTCACTTCTAAGTGGCAGAAGTGCAAAGAAAATTAGTTGAAGCGAACGCAGAAGTATATTGATTTCCATTGAGAATAATTTTAAGATCAATAAAGGCAATCCCATTATTATTTTACAGAATTTTCATTATTGGGCGCAAAATACAAATGGTATCGTATTTGAAACAAAATAAAAGCCGTGGATTTTGGTAGTATTTATAGAAACACTTGAAGTATTTACCAAAGCACGAACTATTTACAAGAGCTCTTGGCAATGCTCTCTACTTGGTAGCCCTTTTCTTATAGTTCATGAACTTTAATATGTACCTATAGTCTTCGCTGGACTGTAGCAAAGACGCTAAATATAAACGGCAACCCCCGTAGTTTTAAACGGTGTGTTGACTTAGTAAGCGAACATTGAGACTAAATTCAGAAAAATGTATGTGGAAGACTTATGTTGAAGCTGCTGTTGACTTTTGATTGTGATGAAAACCAAATTAGCTTAGCTAGCTTTCTCAGCTGCTCGTAAAAAAGCGGTATCCGAGCACCTAACCAAACTGTGGCCTACAACTGATCCTTGCCGACATTATAAGCAATAGCACCTCGGATTTATTCAAAATCATCATCACATTCACTGAACTATGTTATAAAATACCAGCATAACATGTAATTACTATACATAAATCCCATAATACAAAAATATGGGCGTAGATGAAGTTATTCGAAATTGTGTGGAAATCATAAATAGTTTTATTTTCTACTCTAATCATACAATGCGTTCAATAATAATTTATTTTATTAATATTTCTCATATGCATTTTAACACTTTTGTTTTCTTCTTCAATCATAATTAAGACTTTTACTACTACTTAATTAAATTTGCATATGTATGTGTGCGTACTAAGTATTAACTATGTATTGTTTACGTACACTGTTTGCATAATCTACACAAACTTTTCACTTTCAATTGCCACCAACAAACAAATAATATTTAGATAACAAAATTCGGGCATTTCCTTGCTTTACTTGCATTACTCATTTGAACTTTTCTCATTGATTACACGGCAATTGACATTTGGCCTTTTGGCTATTTAGCCACACACTGGAAGCGATTGTATACACTTACACACGTGCATGTGTGAGATTACACATACTCTTACATGCAAATGTGTGTAAGCTAACGCTTTATTGTTGATTCAATTAAAACGTACAAATTTTGGTAAGCAACACTGCTGCGAAGAAGTGAACACGCACAAATGTCCACAAATATACAATCAACAAATTTTGTTGATATAATTTCATAAGTATGTGTCTATGTATATGTAATACGAAGGACGTTCAATTTGGTCTCGATATCGTTATGAATGGTAACTGGGATTTATTCTAAGATATTTTTATCTTTTAATATGGTCCCATATAAAATCAGTACACTTTTTAAATTGGAATGCATTTTTAAATATTCTCAAAACAATATCTTACCTTCATGTTCGAAAAATGTGTGTATATTGCGGCGTTGGCTTTTCAACGTCAGAGAACATTTTCCCACGAAGATCTCTTTTTAATTTTGGGCACAAAAAGGAATCACTAGGAACCAAATCTGGGATATAAGGCGATTGCCTAATTTCTTCGAAGCCACAATCTCTCACAGCGTCCTTCGAAATATGGGGTGTGTGAACCGGAGAGTGGTCATGAAAAAAAAAACACCGACAATCATTTTTTCCCGGGTTTTGTTTTAAGACCGTCGCCTCATTTGAAATGGTTTTTTTTTTTGGGTGTTTCTTTAAAAGCGTGTAAACCGAGAACGAAAAAAAATTTTTTTTGTCAGCCTTCCAAAAATGGTCTTCCAAAAGAAGGTATGTAGCTGGCGACACAGATTCCAGGACTCATAGGTGTCTGAAATCAAAAAGACAAAAAGGCTCTTATACAGTATGAATGTGGTTATAGTGTGAACTACGATCTTTTAAAAATAAAAATAAAATTTGACCAAATACGTTCAAAGATGAAAAATAGTTTTTTGACCCTTTTTTGAATTTAATTAGTAACTTAAACTGGTCAAATACCCATTTTTTATAGATATTTTTGAGGAATTTTTTTTAAGCAAATAAAACGCGATCATTTTGATTTTATGGTATGTTATTATTGACATCAAATAGTATACAAAAACACTTTTTTTTTTTGTTAATATTTTTTTGTAGTAGTGTGGCACCAAAGTAAGAGGCTTAAAAAAAGTATAGTTGGCCTTTCAACAGGATTTTGGCTCTTCAGGATATCTGAAACGAAAAAGTTAAACTGATTATTTTTCGTAGGCTTGTCATTCGGACAGGTGCTACAATGGGAACATTTTTTTGAAAAATATTGTAACAAAATGGCGGACTTTTGAAAAAAAGTTAGGGCTGAAAAGAAACGAAAGTAGCACCTGATCGCATGAACTACGCGATAACGGCATCAATTCTATGTCATTTAAATTTTATTTCACAAAAATAAGTTCAGTAGAACCGGCTATATCTGTGTCCATTGTCCATATGAAGACCATTTTATGAGGGCTGACAACTTTCAGAACGAGCCTTATACGATCAAAAAAAGCCTTATTTTTAAAGAACGAGTCCAAAAATAAAAAAAATTCAAACTAAAGCAAAAAAATATTTCTTCGTTCCCATTTTACACGCTTTTAAAGAAACAGCAAAAAAAAAAAACACCATTTCAAATGAGGCGAGGGCCTTAATTGCTTCCCCTCTAATTCCCCTCACCCTGAGTTGAGTCAATCCGTATTTTAGTCAATCCTTGAAACGTTTTATTCTTAAGCTAATATATCAAATAATATCAAGTAATTTGTAATTTAGTATTTATGGTTTTTGGCTCAGTTACTTTTAAGTAACTATACAGTCTGTGCCAAAAGAAAAGAACCAGTTTTTTTCTTGTAACTTCAAGATATATAATATTTCGTTCCGCTTTTTGGCGCATAATAGTCCCACTCAAGGGCTACGACGCCAGTGCTAACTCAGGTTAGTGTCGTTCGAAACTTTCCCGTAAACGCAACCAAACGGAAATGAGTGAGTAGTAAGCGATGCATTTTGAGGCGGTATTTTTATGCACGCATTCAAAAGGGCCGAAGTTATCTTACGCCGCCGCTGCAAAAGTAATTAAATAAAATCAAAAAAGTTTGTTGTAAGTCGACAAAACAGCAGGATAAAGAATTCGGCAAATTTTTTAAGCAATTCTTGCTAAAAAAAAGAATAGCTGTGAGTATCAACACCATCGAACGTCGACTGAAAGGAAGCAAACATATCCTACCGTCCCACATCATCAAAACCACTGCTCTCACAAAAACACATTGAGAAACAACTAAACAAGAAAATGGCGTCGCCGTATTGGACTGACCTTTCCAGTCCCTAGACGCCAACCCCATTGAAAATGTGTGGGGAACTATGAACACGCATCTTGCCGGAAGGCCAGTCCATGATTTAAAGCAACTCGTGCGTCAGCCCTGTTTGTCGACAAGCTATGCAGAAAAGCTGGTTCAAAGCATGAAGAAGATGCCAGGTTATACTCGAGAACGATGAAGCCTACACGGCTTATTGAGTAAATGCGACTCGTAGTTTTGTATATAATTTCATGTAAGAAAATTTTAAATATATATCTTTTATACTGCATGAATAATCGCGGTTCTTCTTTCTGACACAGACTGTTTAATCTAGTCTGTAAGTCTAAGTCTAAATTTAAATTAAATGAAACTATCCAAGGGGGTAGCTTGGTATACTGTGGAATGGTTTCACTCTATTTCGAGTACGCAAGCAAAAAAAATTCTTGTGAACGTACTTGTGGTCTAAAATTGCTTATCTCAAAGTTGTTTTAACTCAACCTCCGCATGGAAATGAGAGCTTGCAAAATATAAAATTTCGAATCAATATCAAGGCAAAATCTAGATTAGCAAATTCTGACACTATTCACCACTCTTGTTATTTACCAAGTAAAGTGGATTAAATTGCTGCATTTTATGGCATTCTACTTATTTTGTAAAGATGAATTCTCTTTAAAAAGGGCTTTTATTTCCAAATCCAGAGAAAAACTATATCTGTAGGTGAGACGGTGTTATCAATCTACCTTCGGCCGACTATCGAAGACTCTACATGCAACATTAACTATAAGAGAAGGTCTACCAGGCGGAGAGCAATAGCAGGAGTTCTAGTAAATACTTTCTGCTTCAGCAAATATAAGTACTTCAAGTGCTCCTGTAAATACTACCAAAATCTACGACATTCAATTTGTTTCAAATGCGAGACCTTTTATATTTTGCACCCAGAAATTAAAACCCTGTAAAATAACTATATAAATGGCCTTAGTGTTCTTAAAAATATTCTCTTTGGAAGTCAATGTACTTCTGCATTCGCATTGAACCAATTTTCCTTACACTTTTGCCACTCAGAGCTAGAGGCCGCCAAAACGTGCTGTTTAAAGGCCTCAACAGCTGCTACTGCCTTCGCATTTTATTTTCAATGTTCGGGAGCAAAAATAAAAAAAACGTTAGGTACCAAATCAGGGCCGAATGACACATTAATTTGATCTTTTGACTGCTCAAAAACTCTCTGTTATGTGAGTCGACATGTAAAAGCTCGCATTGTCTTGGTGAAGGATGACTCGTCTTTGGTGGTTGATTTTCCTTAATTCCCAGAAAACTTTGGGCAAACAAAAGGTTTTGTACCACACAGAATTTATTGTTTTAAGTTTCGTTAGTGGTGCAGGAATGCTGCGTTTATGGCTTTACTTTTTGCATGTAGGTATGCAGGCAGGTACTCCTAAAACACTTTTCCATTGTCTTTCCGGCGATTGGAGTGACTTTAAATTGTTTATGCACTGCTCTTACGGCACTATATAGACTTTTGCTTATCTTTAGGCTAACATTGATTGACACACGTTTAGTCTTCAGTAACGATATGGTCGAAAATACCAATTGAGTTAACGCAACAGAGCTTCAAAGGCTACAGCGCTCCACTCGCATTTCTTTCTGAGCTGTTTGTCATGAGCATTCATGATACCCAAATTGCACTCACTTTTGTAAGATTAAGTTGATCATGAAGAATAATTTGTAGTATACCACTGGACAGATCAGGCTTCTCCGCTCAAAATTTAGTGTTTATGCGGGCATCCTCCGGCACAATTTTATCAACTTTTTCGCATTTTTGTCTATGGGGACAGAAAGAAACGGACTAAGCGAAGGTCTTCTGCATACTCTCTCTGCCTCTTCTAACCTCACTGGACCACTTTTGATTTGAAGGCGCTGGGTAGTCAACATTTCTTCGAAAGGGCTTTTTCTATTTTCTCCTTGTTTTGTAAGCAATTTAATCCCAGCGCGGTGTTCGATTCAAGCATTACGATCTTCTTTCGTCAGCGACTACCAGATAACCAATTAACGTAATTATGTAAAATTTTGTATTTGTGCCGTCGAGTAATGTAACTATTTATTGCAATTATTAAATTGCCCACCTCACATGTAAATTATGCTTATACCTAGAATATATTAAACGGCCCTCGTATATGCACACATATGTATGCCCATATCATGTACAATAATAGTTTGCTGTTAGCGATAGAAATATGTATATCTGAAGCTTGATAATTCAATTTTGCCATTCCAGCAAGGAAATTTTAATCAAGTTTCCAGAACTATTGAAAATTACATCTGTTGAACTGTTGATTGATGAACGCAGCTGGATGCACAGCCAGAATTGCAGATATTACAACAGATATTACAAGGTACATCAAATGCATATGTAGTAGCATTTACATTTAGGAAAACATTTAGAAATATCTTTGAAATAATTCCTGCGTATAATTTAATGTCAATCTCGACTCTCTCTTCTCTTTTTCATTTTTCTCAACAGATTAAATTTATTAAAATTTTTCATTTACTTGTTGTACTGAAAATGTGAATTTATCATTATTTTCTACAGGAAGTCAGTAGAAATCTTCGGAAAATATTTCTACATTTATAAAGGGTGGATAAGTTTTAAAGGCCGGTGTTGATTTAAAATAAAATACATTTTTTTTTAGGAAATTATTCTCATTTCTCTTTATTATGATAATATTGGTATGGCTCATTTATGTCTCAAACAAAATATCGGCCAAATGGCCGCAGTGGTCTCGGCACACCTCTATAGACCACCAAATGCAAATAGTTCCTTATCTAAAGGGTGGTTATGTTTTAAGGGCCGGTGTTGATTTTGAATAAAATACAACTTTTTAAAAAAAATATTGTCATTTCTCTTTATTATGATAATATTGGCATGGTTCAATTACGTGTAAAACAAAATATTGGCCAAATGGCTGCCACGACCTCGGCGGCACACCTCCATCCGATGTACCAAATTTTCGATAACGCTGAGGCATAATTGAAGTTCTATGCCGTTAATGTGCCGAATTATCTCATTCTTTAGCTCTTGAATTGTTGCTGGCTTATCGACGTACACATTTTCTTTCAAATAACTCTAAAGAAAGAAGTCCAACAGTGTCGTTGACGTTTAGGTGTGGTTCACATTCAACATCGTCCTTGAAATTTAACCGCTTTTCGATAAGGAACTATTTACATACATGTAGATATTTATATATATAAATGAGAATGCTGAAAAGACTGATTAGCAAAAAGTGTGAAAATGTAAAAACTAGTATTGGGCCACCCCCATAAAAAATTCGCTAGCAAAATGCTGAACTTCTTCTTTAATGTGCGATGTGCGTCTTAAGGAGAAGCCTGGAGCTCTATGCCGACTCCGTATAAATATATTTATTCCTTCCGCTCCATAGTAAAGCATAGGGCCACTATCTGTATGGCAGATGGTTTAATGAAAGTCCTCTCCATTTCACTTGAACGCTTTTCATTGCCTGACGATGGGTGGACGATTTAGAAAATATATTTTGTATAGGTTGATGTTTCATGCCCACTGTGGGTTTCAACTGCGGGTGTAACATTTCGTGCAATAGTTTCTTTTTAGAAACGATATAGAATCTAACGTCCAAAACATACTTGCGTTATGAGAGGAATACTTGACGAAGTTCAAAAATAGTGACAACAATAGTTGTCACAAAGGCTATGAAGATCCTGATCATGAAATATGAACTATCGTTTCGCCACCCGACCATGAAGAAATGCGATTAGTGATAACGCGGCTTAAGAAGAATAACAAAGCCGCGGCAGCCAACGGTTTGCCGGGTGAACTATTCAAATATAGGCGCGAGCTTATCTTATCAGCTCCTATTCAACAGATGCCTCCTATTCAATATAAATGTGTTCTGTCAAATGCATAAGAGGGGCGCTCCTCCAATCTGTGCCAACTATCGCGGACTTATCTATATTGGCGCGTACACCCTTTTTGGGTGTTTGGCCCAGCTCCTCCTTCTATTTGTGCGTCTTGAATTTGTTCCACAAATGGAGGGACCTAAAGTTTTAAGCCGACTCCAAACGGCAGATATTTTTATGAGGAGCATTTTCATGGCAAAAATACACTCGGAGGTTTGCCATTGCATGCCGATGGACGACCGCTATTAGAAAAAATGTTTTTCTTAATTTTGGTGTTTCACCGAGATTCGAACCTACATCCTCTCTGTGACTTCCGAATGGTAATCACGCGCAACGCATTCGGCTACGGCGGCCGCCGCTGAATTAGTCTTCCAAATATCGAGTGCAAGCTTCTAGCGAGCGTATTGTGTGAGACTGAAGCCCACCATCAACCAACTGATTGGAGCTGATGAGCCAAATCCCAAGATATTCCCAATACGTCAATTCTTGGAAAATACCCATCTTTTCATCGCTTTCAAAGCCGCATTTGACAACACTGTTGAAAAAATTGCCAGTACGCCGGATATCTAACTTTGGGGTCCCCGCCTCCCCAGCTTCGTCGGAATTGGAAAGAAGCTCTCCGATCGATCGAGATGCAGACCTTAATCGCTCCGGCACAATTTTTTATAAGAGCATAATATCGCGTATGCCACTGATGTCGATGTCATTGGCCTTAAAAACCACACTCTTAGTTCTGCCGTTTCTATGCTAGATAAAGAAATAAAGCGAGAGCATCTGCAGGTGAAAGAGGACAAAAAAATCTCCTGTCGTCACATAACCGCATCTTAAGCAATCAAACCTCATCATTCTCATCATGACCGTCTTATTGCGTGACGCAAAAGCTTATAAGACAACAACACCTGAAGTGACGGGAATAATAGTAATATATAAAAAATAGTTGCTGTGTGAAAGAAATCTCTATTGGAGCCAAACTGCAGAGGTTAGAAAAGGCAACGAAAGCACAAACGAAAAAGAAATATTGAAGAGAGTGAGACAAGGGTGCATACCGTCGCCCCTCTTGTTAATATTTACTCAGAAGCACTTTATAACGCTCAAGAAGGCGTACAAGTAAATGGAGTGATTATTAACAACATTCGGTATTATGACCACACGACATTCTTTCGGACAATATAAATGATATATATCCAGGCTTATTAGACAAGGTTGGCAAATACAAACAATACAACAACTACGGCCTTAAGGTTAATGTCACCAAGACTAAATTCACAGCTGTAAGTAGGAGGACTACCTATAAGAGCTTAATATTATCAATGCACACAGGTTTATCGTGCAAAGGGTATCCAATTTTCGATAAATAAAAGACTTAAGAATTTTACAAGCAGTTCAGTTCCTTAAGGTTTCACCAAATAAAGCATTGGCAGCATAACTACCTTACCACCGGCGACAGCATTCTGAGATGTGAAAATTAGTGCATTCTAGAAGAAAGAAGCAATCAATTATCACATTACTAATATCATACACAAATGAGAGAGAGAGAATAGTTCTCTTACAGTTCACTGCTTTTAAGTTGATTAGTTTACATCTGGCACCGTAAGATGGGATTGAGTAAACAAAATTTAGAGATCGAATCGGAGAGCAAACAAATACCTTTTCAATACGCTCGAGTCTTTTAATGCAGCAATCAAAACATGGTAGACCATGAAGAACGCATATTCAAGTTTAGATCGAACTATAGATGTATACAAGAGCTTCAGAGTAAACGGATCACTAAAATTAGAACTAAAACAGCGAATGAATGCTGGCATAGCATAGGATTTGACAATGGAAACTTAGGAGTGAACACTTTGAGTCAAAAATAACTCCACGGTCGAAAATCTCATTCAAAGTAAAGGGACAAGAGTTGGCAATAAAGTAGGACGTGGGGAAAGGTGAACGAAATTTTGAGAAAGAAATTTGAAAACATTTACGTCTATTAAGTTGAAGATAATTTTTTTGGCACCACACAGTAACTTTTTTAATAGCAGTATGGATCGAATAAACGAATCGGAATTAAGTACAGAATTGTTCTGTTCCTGTGAAATAAGCAGTGAATGACACATCACATTTTTTTTTCTTATTTCTATTTAAAATTTTTTTTTCTTAGTTTTTTCTTTTGTTTTTTACTTCCTGGTTTTAATTTTTATTATTTATTTTTTAATTTTTTTAGTTTTGTTTTTAGTTTTTTTTTCAGTATTTATTTCTTTTTATAATTTTTTTTATTTTAGTTTTTAATATTTTCCTTTCAGCTTTTTATAGTTTTATTTTCTTTTTTAGTTTGTGCTTTTAATTGTTATTAAATATATTTTTTTTATTATGTTTTATTAAAATTTTTTTTAATTTTTATTTTTTTTTTTAATTTCTTATTTTTTTTTTAGTTTATGCTTTTAATTTTTACTATTAATTTTTTTATTTTTTTTTAATTTTTGCTTTTAAATTTTATTATTTATTGTTCTGTTTTGTGTTTTTTATTTTTTAATTTTTACTTTTTATTTTTATTATTTCTTTTAGTTTTTTTATAATTTTTAATTTTTTTTTGTTTTAGTTTTTGCGTTTAATTTTTATTATTTATTTTTTTAATTTCTTTATTTTAGTTTTTTATTATTTTCAACTATGTTTATTTTTTTTTAACTTTAATTTTTTGCTTTTAAGTTTTATTATTTATTTTTTTCTTTTGTTTCTTATTTTCATTTTTTTTTTTTTTTTTTTTTTTAGTTTTTGCTTTTAATTTTTATTATTTCTTGTTTTGTTGTGTTTTTTTTTATTTTTTGCTTTTAATTTTTATTACTTATCTTAGTTCTTTTATAATTTTTAATTTTTTTTTAGTTTTTACTGTTAATTTTTATTATTATTTTTTAATTTTTGGTTTTAATGTTTATTTTTTTATTATTTTCAGCTGTCTTAGTTTTTTTTTTTTTTGTTTTTAATTTTTTTTTTTTGTATTATTTTTGTTTTTAATATTGTTTCTTTTCTTATTGTTTTATTATATTTTTTTTTTTTTTTGTTTTATTTTGATTTTTTATTTCTTAGCTTTTCTTTTACTTTAAATTTATTTCAAAAATCTTAACTTTTCCTCGAAGCACATGGCAAAAGTATTTTCGAAAATATATTTAAAAGTGAACGAGTAAATTTTCAGGAAGTAAGTACACATCTTCAAACAGTTATTACACACACCTCGCTGCAAATAAATTCTGTGTGGCTTTTATGAATTTCATAAATTCTGCAGTTTCTTCACTATTTCTTTACGTAAATAGTTATACAAATACTTCGCGGCATATGGATGCTTGAAATTCACATTCTGGAACGGAAATTAAATTCTACGCTTCTATTCATTTCATTATTTCCTTTGTACTTGGAATTTTCGCCCCCGCCAAACGCCACCAATGACATGCCAGCGCAGAACTACACACTTGTGCTTATAAATACATACTTACATATTCAGTGAAAACAAAAAAAGGTGATTTGCTAGTGGCAATATTTTGTTTGCAACAGTATCGAAAAATAGTAATCAACATTCACAAACTACAATAACATCCAATACTAAATGGCGTCACAGCCCGCCCAAAAATACTTCACTACCCCCACTGCAAACAACGAAAAAGGTAATTAATTTCACAGTTATTCTTTCCGTTGGCTTTCCGTGCGCAATGCCAATCTTTGTAAGTAGGTATGTAAATATATCAAACTTTTGTTGTTATTGTTGTTTTCGTTTCTGTCGTTACTATTAAAGCGTGTTCCAATATATTTATTTGTATTTGCATGTTTTTGATTTTCACGCTGATGACTTTTTCTCGCTCCAAATGGTGACTATCAGTCAGTAACGTAACTACGCAGATCGAAATGATCTGATAACGTATTCACGGTTGAAAAATTTTAGGGGAATATATAGATAAGCTATTGTGAGTGCTGTGTCCTACAATTTGTGCTATGTTAAAATTGTGCAGCTTATAGGACTCTCAATAGCGCTCGATAGTCTCTAATTCAAGTTCGCCAGTTTTCGATCTACAATCAAATCTGTCTTTATTCACTCTAACTGTGTCCAAACTTTTAATAAAGTGGCAACTGTGCAGCGAATTTGCTCAGTTTCCATGTTCAGCTTATTTTTGACGAAATTGAAAAATTTCGCTGCATATAACTGGCATCTCTTAGAAAATTTAATAACAAGACAACTCTTGCAATTGTAATATTTTTGGCTTAATCGTTCTCGACAAATCGGTATTCAGCAATAATTTCGGCGGATAAGCCGAAAAATTTATTGAAAAGTATAATTTTAACTTGTTACAATCGTTTAGAAGCTGAATGCAAGAGTCCGCACCCCAACAGTGCGAGGTATTCCGATGGATGCATTGAAGTTAAGCATAACGAAAATGCGAGATTTAGCCAAAAAATTGGTCAAACCATTACAGATGATCATGACGAAGTATTTTTGCATGCAAGCGACGTCAAATATAGGTTTCCTATAAATACATATATCCCTGTTTGTATGTACTATCGAAAACCATTGATAGTTTATCGATGGTTAGCCAAAAACTATCGCACACTATCGATGCCGCCCGATATCGACAGTTTGTGACCTCTATGGTGAAGCCACTTCATCTGTAGCCATCTGCTGTGTACTTTGAAATGCTGGAAATTCTATTCCAGAACCGAGATTATCGACTTTGTTTGCCTTTTTTTAGCGGCAGGCTATGGTAAATCTCCAAGTGTTTCTGTCATGAAAAAGCTTCTCATAAAAAACTATTTGCCTTTCGGAAGTGGCGTAAAATAATACAATAGATCTCTGCTTTTGTCGCAAAGCTAAAACACTCACAACACTAATAGGAGAAGGAGCTCGGCCAAACAACTAAAAAAGAGAGTTTTTTTTCTTGTTCACTCCACTCGGGAGCTTAGGGCCTCTACAAGAGCCTTCCTTCGTACATGGTTTTGTGCGGTTGCTTTTGCACCGTCCCATGAGATGTCGGCATCTACTAATTCGCGCAACATCGACCTGCTCCAAGTGTTTTTTGGTCGACCGCGATATCTGCTCCCTTGCGAGCTTCAGTCCAGTGCCATTATCATGATGTGATCTGGTGGTTTTCTCAATGTGTGACCTATCCATCGGAGGGTTAAATACACTAGTGACGCATTTGCAAAAAGCAGCAGTTTTGAAAATAATGAAAATCTGAAAAAAAATCCAACACTCACTGCTATTTAGTTTGTTCTGTATATCAATGAAATATAGGTTCCACGAAACAATTTAATCAGTCACAAGGCAAATCTAAACAAAAGTGAAATCTGTTAAAGGTGAAATTATTTCATCAGCTGATTGGTGCTTGATTAGCAGAGTGAGAGTATTTCTATTTGTTTCACCTTGAGAGTATTTGTATTTCCTGTTCAGGCTGATAGTCTTAGCGACTAGTGCCTTTCGTAATTTAATATAATTATTCAGATGCCAAACCATGCTGCGGTGGGAAAGCCGATGAGACACTGAACATGAACGGCGAAATTTATTCTATCAATAGGCAAATGGGCCCAAAGGAACTTCGTGGAAGTGAATATCTTTTTAACTCAGTTCCTGTTGGGCCACGGATACATCTCGAAATGTTTATACGGCATTGACAAAGTAAGCGATATCAAGCATCGAGCGAAGACGCTGAACAGACGTTTTTTAGTTGTGACAGATGGCTCGCGGAAAGAGATGCTCTGCGGAAGCAGATTGGAGGCATCGCGCCGAGCAACGTAATCAGCAAAATGCTCGAATGCGAGCACTGCTGGAACGCGCTAAAGAGATACATCAAAGACGCACTATAGAGAAAAAAGATAAACCTCGACACAGATCCTTCAGTTGTTGTATTTGCAGAATCGATATCACCTTGTGTAGCTTCGACTGGATAAAAAACTTTCAAGTATCTGATTTTCGTATTCTTCATTAGAGGTGATTTTTATGAAAAAATAAAAATATTTCTCACACTTAAAGCAAAAATAAATTCTATTGGGAGTTATTTTGTTTTCTTATTTTTAATTGCATTTTGTTTTGTTTCAGAATTTTATTATGGGTTGAGAACTCTTTTCAATGCCTGGTTATCACGTGTTTGAATAAAGTAAATTAATTTTTAATTAAATTTAATTTTTTTTGTAACTTGTGACATCGACGCTATAAAGATATTCCAAAACAAACCATATCATTGAGACGAACACCATATTAGCCATTTGTGGGTGAAAGTCAAGACCTGCCAGTAAGTTCTAGTAGAGTTGACCAAATGCGCTACTGCAAAGCCAGCCTAAGCTACTTCAAACCTATGAATGGAAACCACAACATTTCGTACTCAGGTTAGGTTAGCTTGGGTGGCAATAAGCCACGCATAGACCTTTTGGTCCTTAGCGATACCAGATGGAGGCCGACCTCTATGAATACCGAAAGTAGATGTCAGCATAGGATGTCAGCGCTTTTGGCGAATCTCAGCAGAGCTGGGAGATCCACTTTTGAGACGTCCTCCAGACCCTCAAACAATAAGACTCCCAGGCAGTTTAAACGCGTTTTTAATAATGCCGGACAGACGCACAGAAGGTGCGTATTCCTCAACATCCTCTCTGCATTTGTCCGTGTTAGCAATCCCTATCTTGTACGCATGTGCAGCCAATAGATTATGACCAGTTAGCATACCAATGATAGTTCTGCAGTCCTTTCGCGAGAGCGTAAGTACGAATTGAGTCAGTTTTTTGTCGTTACTTCTACACATTACTTTTGCTGTTTTGCATATGGTCAGATTAGTCCACCTAGCTTCCACTTGCTTTTTCATGTTGTTGTCCATTTCATTATATAATGTATTTAGCGGCTTTGGTATGTCGTTCTCTTTTCCAAATGGTAGTCTAACAGCAGTTTTTGCTATCTTATCTACTATTTCGTTCCCCATAATGCCTTTGTGACCAGGTGCAACCTACTGTTTGCGGCTAGTCTTTCCATGTCCTCCCTACTCCGTCGAACATTTTTGGACTTAGTACAATGTGAGCTTATTGCTTTTATTGCTCCTTGACTGTCCAGGTATATATTAAATGTTGAGTTCTTTCCTATTCTTGTGTAGGCTTGCTCCGCGGCGTTCCCCACAGCAAAAACTTCCACTTGGAAAATACTGCTGTGGTGTGGCAGTTTGATAGGCTGCCTTATCCCTAGTTTTGAGTTAACCTTCTCGCGGATTTCGCTGCCAGGTTTTCCGTCAAAAGGTCAATAGGTGGCATGCCGAGTATCATTTCCAGCGCCGACGTTGGAGCAGCGAGTCGATGAATCCTTTCCAGTGGCATTAAGTATGTCAGTTTTCTTATTGCAGTCTACCATACTAAGGCCCCATACAACTATATCGGTCTAACTACTGCCGTGTAGCACCAATGCATCAGAGAGGGTGATAGACCTCAAGTAACGCCCAGCATTCTTTTACATGCGTACAATGCATTACTGGCCTTTTTCACACTTTCCTCAACATTGTGCTTCCACTGCAATTTACTGTCTAGTATTACTCCGAGGTACCTTGCATGATCTTTGAGAAGTAGTTCGTCGTTGCCAAGCTTCGGGAGGTTTCATGTCGGGACCTTGTACTTCCTGGTAAAAAGTGCAAAGTCCGTTTTATCCCTAGTCCTGCGCGAGATGTCTATTGGTGTACCATTTTAAGTGTGTTATTTATCACATTACTGATGGTGTCCAGGTACTCTCCCGTAACTACTATAGCTATGGCATCTGCATATGCCACTAGTTTTGGTGCCCCTCCGTCAAATTTGTTGAGCAGTTCATATGCTACAATTAACCATAATAGCGGCGTTAGTACCCAACCTTGCGGAGTGTCTCTGCATACATATTTGGTGACGCTCGTAACGCTCCATTCCCCTCTTATCTTCCTTCTAGCTAATAGCTGCCTTATCCATAGATAAATCGCAGGCTGTACATTAAGTGACTCTATACTGTTTAAAATAGCATCTTTCGTCGCGTTGTTAAAGGCCCCTAAGATATCTAGAAATACTCCTAGAGCATACTCCTTATATGCTAACGCCTTTTGTTTGTTTAGTACAAGTGCAGTTTCAGTAGATCTGCCGTAAGCGTGCTGTGCCTTGCGAACTTAATAAAGTGGTAAGATATCAAATATAAATTTAGGAAGGAGTCTGCACTCATTTTTGCCACAAATGAAATCCTTCCTTCTGAACCTTCCAAGCAATCAAGTTGCAGCTTTGTTATGGACTATTAACTAGTTCTTATTATTTTCTTTGAATTGTCAATTATCTTCTTGCTCCTTTTTTCCATTTCAATATTTATTAATTTTTCGATTTATTTACATTTGGATATAAGGCATAAGCTAATACGTTATTTGATCCGAATTGAATGTTTTCGTAGCATTTTATACTTGCAATATGAGATAGAATATTCGATTCAATTTAATACCATATTTTATTCATCACGACATAACTTTATTAGTAATAATATTTTATACTATTTTATAATTAATACACAAAAAACCTTACCCTTTCCCACCTCTAATTCAATTTTGCAGCATTTTAATCTTGTGTATCCCCATTTCCTTGCACTTAGTGTAGATATAAGGAAAAACGCTTAGAAAATAAATAAAATATACTTGTATTTGAACTACCCTTTATTTGCTCACAACTTCTTCAAACTCTCCTCGTTGCTGATTCAGCAAATTTCCCAAAAAGTGTGCGTAAATCATCGTTGGCCTGTGTGCGTTACTATGAATTGCATTGCTGCGTCACGATTTTGCCGTTTTGCCTTCTACCCGCCGACATTTCTACATAAATCTCAATATCAATAAAGAAATATTTTTGTTATTGTTATTATTAATAGCATTGTTTATAAGTAATGCCGAAAAATGAGACGGCGCAGTCAGCTAGCCAGCCCCTCAGGCCGCATACGTCTTACTCTCGTCGCATGTCATATATCCACTTACATAGCCGTAAGAATATTTATATGTACGTGTATGTGTGTGTATCCGTGTATGACTTCTTATAAATATAAATCATAGCTAACAGTTAAAGCATATATTTATTGGTCTACTCTCATCTTCGACAATTCTACATTTACCTATGCTCCCGGTTCACCTTTGATGACAAGCAGAATGTACAAATATTACTCATACGCCATGTAGGCACAGTATGTTGATTGGGTTCTTCGAAGTGCGTTGTGGTGTAATTTATGAAATTAAACACCGACAGGCAAAAATATTTTTATTAAAAATGAAAGAGCATATTAATGTGATTCGTGGTATTGGTTGCTTAAAATGAGTAAACAACTTTCTTTAATCAATTTACAGTATCTTAATTTAGCATCGATTAAGCCGCGTAGCATACGTTTTTTGTGTTGGTACTTTTTCGGGAGAAATTAGATATTAATAACTCCCAAATTGTATATATCCAAATAAAATATAATAATCTGAATGAACTTATGACTTTCTTGGTTTTATTAGCTTATACATTTATGAGATTTATGTTTTTATTAGATAATACCCGAGTTGCGTCCCGAGGCATCATAATTTCAGTCTTAAAACTTTGTTATGAAGTGGCAGATAATCAACATCGGTAGTAATATTCAGATCCACAATAGCCAAATGTGAAAAAATTTATTATATCTGCAAATAAAAATATTCTTTTAATTGGCTGGTACACTCTCTGATAGAAGTTGATTGATTTGGTACTCAAGTTTACATAATTTTTTCTTTTGCCAATTTTAGGGTATCCTCATGACACTTAGAAAATAAGAAAGAATTGGATGTTTCATTCACAAATAATATACGGATATGTACTAATTTTATTGATTCCCCAAATTTCGTATAGGCCTTACAAACGTTAGCCAGCGTTTGAGAAGTCAGTGCAAAACGGAAAATAAATTTCAGAAAACCCCTGTTCGTTATGGTACATTGGACATATGAATAGGATTTTTCTGACATAGCGGCCAGTCCTTTATTCTGTTTGTTTACGTCAAGGTGGACGCTTAAATAATACTATTTTTCACAAATAATTGTTAAGAGCAGTGTTTTTAACAAAAATAGTGAAACCTAAAGGAATTGACTTTTTACGAGAAAACATATGTGAGCGCCTCTTGAAATGCCTTTTATAAGCAGCAGACCAGTGTCAGATGAATTAAAAATAGAAAATACTTACTACCTTATATTACTCCAATCTTTCAAGAACATTTTAGGAAGCTAATAGCCACTTAGATTAAATTGAATTACTCTTACAGCGGTGCTACAACCAGAACTCAGACATAAACAGGCGGGCTTCAGAGCGAACCGTTAATGCATGGACCACATCAACAGTCTCCCAGTTATCGTTGAACAGACAGTTGAGTGGAGGAACGCGCTCTATCTCATTTTTATAGACTTCCAAAAAGCGTTCGATATTTTATGGCGCTACTCGTAACGCCCTCAAGGGCAAAGGGATCACATCGAAATTTATTAAACTAGTCCAAAAACTTTACACGGACGCAAGCTGCGGATAATATATGAGAAACTTCCGGGCGACAAAACCAAAATATTAGCAAATGTATGCAAGGGTGCCTAGCGGATCTTGACTATGCAGATGGCATCTGTCTTCTGTCCCACAACTACCTTGATATGGTAGCAAAGATTCAAGCCGGGCGAGAAACAGCTGAAAAAGTGGCCTATAGATCAATACCGAGAAAGCAAAAGTCATGCGTGTAAGCACAGGAAATACGCAAATTTTCTGAATCTAAACCCAAACCGAAACCCAATACTATAAGAGATCCGTAAGAGAAAATAGAGCTAGGTTGGTCATGTTCTACGCAGAGGAAATGGTGACATAACAAGAGCCGCCATTAATTGGAGTCCCCAAGGAAAACACAGACGTGGACCACCAGCGAATACCTGGAGACGGCTGCTGGAGTCATAAACCCGCGCCATGCAGCTTAACTGGAATGAAGTAATGAGTTTGGCGCAAAACAGACCCGACTGGAAAAATTTCGTTGTGACCCTATTCTCCACACTAGAACTCTAGGAATTTATGATGATGACTCTTACAATTTAAAGCAAACTTCGAACAAATGTTTACTAAACTTGTGTTTCCAATCAAATTAAGTTTTTATAACTATGAAGTCTTCGTATATTGGTTAGATTTTTGTTTGAAGCTATAGAAAAAGCAATTTTGCACAAAATTTCTACAACACTTGACCTTCATAATCTTCGTCATCATCATTCATAGCGTTACAACACCAAGTTAAAGCTTCCTTCACATTTCAAAATTTTTCTCTCTTTGTATCCGTGTGCAGTCCACGTCTCACACCCATACGTTAAAATTAGTCAGGTAAGAGTTGATACATAGTTTTTTGTAGTTTTAGTCAAGAGCCGAGACTTAAACTTAACTTAACTTTTTTTTTGGATGAGGTAGGGTTCAAAATGCTTCGCACTTACAGCGACCGTCGTCTACTGCATCGTGTGGTGTGGCCACTAAAACGATCCCTACTCTCCTTCTGGTGAGACACTCTTCCCGGAACTGCTTTCTACATTACCTTGGGAGGGCCCAGAACGGCATCCATGAAAGACCAATTCTATTCACCCTGGCAATATTCGTGAAGTTTTTTTTCAAAAATTTGGCTACGAGAAAAGCATTGACCGATTGTGGATTTTCTTCTACGAAATCCGCATTGTTAGTCTTCAATAATTCTTTTTGAATATTCTTTGATTCCTTCACAGAGAACAACTTTAAACAGAATTTAAATTGACATTTGACATTCATAATAAATTTTCATTATTCAAAGTCAGAAGAAGCCGAAGGAAAAATATGGTAACTGACAATGAAAATATATTTTTTTTATTTACTCAAATGCAAACCCGTAATTATATATCTAAATTCTATTATCTAAACAAAAAACTTGAGTAAGACCACTTTCAAATTTATGGGCGCGTATGTTAGTTCTAAGTACCTTTGCATATTGATACCATGCTTGCTGCCCATTTAAGTTGTTGTACCACACACAAATTGCTTTGTATTCATTTACAGTTATAATATATTTCACCAGCGTCATTACCAAATAACGTTTGAGATCTTACTATTCCAACAGCTTTCCCACCCACCCACTAAATGGTTCTTTTTGTCTATCTTTATTTCCACCTTTTTCTGTCATATATTTCTGATATTCACCTTTGCTCTGCGTGATTACTTGGCAATTTTGGCAATACGTGTGTTGAGACGTGAGATTTTTTTTGCAAGCTTTCCCTCTCTTCAAAATAAATTGCGGCGTAATCACTTTTGCTGTTTATACATTCCGATTGTGAGTGCTGTTTTCTTTTGCTATTTGTTAGTATGCTCTTGGCATTTGAACATATTTACGTACGTATTTTTAGCTTTACTTGTACAAGGTCAGAAATTTACGAGTTCTTTCGTAAGGTGCAGGTATATGGCAGTGTCTTAAAGGGATGTTGGAAATATTATTATTTATATTAAATTTGGTTTATTTACGAGGAGTGTCTTTTATATGTCGGGATTAGAGTACAAAAACAAATTTTAATCATCGAAAATCACTTTATTGTTTTTCAAAATATTCTCCATGAAGATCTATACACTTTTGCATGCGTTTGAACCAATTGTCGAAGCACTTTTCCCACTCTGAATGAGGTGCCTCCAAAACATGCATTCTGAATACCGCAACCGCTTCTTCAGTTGTCGAAAAACGTTGACCTCTCAGTTTGTTTTTTACGTACGGGAATAAAAAGAAGTCATTCGGTGCCAAGTTAGGACTATACGGCGGATGACCCATTAATTCGATGTTTTGGGTGCTCAAAAATGCAGTTGTTTGAGCCGATGTGTGAGAGCTCGCATTGTCCTGGTGAATAGTGATCCGTCTTTGGGGATTGGTTTTCCTAATTTCTTGCAAGACAACTGGCAAACAAATGGCTGTGTACCACTCAGAATTACTGTTCTGCGTTGTTCTAGTGGTACGGTTGCGACATGTCCAGTTTTTCCGAAAAAACAGGCGACCATTTGCTTGGAAGTGCTTCGCGCGCGAACAACTTTTGTTGGATTTGGCTCATCTTGAAACACCCATATAGTCAACTGCTGTTTACTTTCGGGCTCATACGCGTAAATCGATGATTCATAACCTGTCACGATGTCATAGACGTGTTTGGAAGCCCCGCGATCGTATTTTTTGAGCATTTCCTTCGACCAATCGACACGAGCCTTTTTTTGAGCGATTGACAAATTGTGTGGGATCCAACGCGAACAAATTTTTTTGACAGTCTAATGTTTATGCAATATTGAATGTATGCTGGCCCCACTAATGCCTAAGATTGTCTCAATCTCACGATAGGTCACATGACGATCTTGCAATATCAGTTCGCGCACAGCATCAATGGTTTTCGGAACAACAACTGATTTTGGACGTCCTTCACGAAATTCGTCTTGGAGTGAGCTACGACCACGATTGAATTCACCATACCATCGATAAGCACTGGTCCTTGATGGAGCTTCATCGCCAAAAAATGAATTAAGTTCATCCATGCAAATTTGCTGAGTTAATCCACGTCGAAAGTTGTGAAAAATAATCGCACGAAAATGTTCACGATTTAATTCCATTTTTGGACCGAGATGAATCTTTTAAGTTACTGTAAACAACACAAATAGTGCTGGTATTTCAAAACGTTCTGAGTTCGTAAAAGCCAAAAAATGTCAAACTTTGCGATACAGCTGTCAGTTGCCAGATTGCAACACCAGGGTTGCCAAATCCCGACATATACAAGGCACCCCTCGTATTTAAGTGCTTTCTTGGGCAATTCTTTGTTTCTCGCTTTAAGTCAAATTCCATTTGAGGTTAGTTTACTTATTTTTAGCTCTAATTGTTCATGTGTGTTCTTACAAGCTTATATATGAGTACAGTGGCCGACTTATGAAAATCGAGCAAGTGGTAAACTCACATTTCAAAGATTATAAGGCCTAGCCGGTATAGGATCCAGCGACTCAATAAATAACTCGGACATTTATACATAGCATGAAGATGCAAATTCAAAATTTTTATAAAAAATGCAAGTTAAATATTTTTATTTTCATATTTTTCTACGACGTGACAAAGAAACAAAATCCGTGGGAAATAAAAAGAAATCGGGACGACTTAAGAAAAATCCAAATTTAAGCGCTCGTCAGCTCGCAACAGAAGTCACCCAATATCTTAATATTAACTGGAACCCCAAAAGTATACGTATACTGTAGCGAAAGAATAATTATAATGGAAGATTTGCACGAAAATTTTGTTTAGTCAACGAGGTTAACCGACCCAATAGAATAAAATTCGCAAAGCGACATGGGGACAAGGATTTCGAGTTCTGGAAGCACGTTTTATTTGCAGATGAAAGAAACATTAACATATTTAAGGCAGACAGGCAATCATATGTGTGGAGAAAACCTAATGAAGAGTTGCTGGAAAAAAATTTACGTACGACAGTTAAACATGGGGGTGGGTCGGTAATGGTGTGGGGTTGTATGTCCGCTGCTGATACTGGAAATTTGTGCTTCATTAACGGCAATATAAACCACAAGCAATACTAAACAATTATGAAGGAAAATTTGGTACAAAGTGCTGAAAAGTAGGGATTCAAGGACAATTTCCAGTACTATACACACAACGATCCAAAGCATAAGGCGCTCGACGTCCGTCTATGGCTTATGTACAATTGCCTTATAGTACTTGAAACACCTCCACCATCTCCAGAAATCAATTGAACATCTGTGGGCTCGTTTGGAAAAACAACTGAAAAAGCATACTTTTAGAAACAAGAAAGACCTAAAATGTCTTATATAGAGTTTTTTAATAAGAGGTGTTATTTTGATATTCAAAAAATTGCTATTTTTAATATAAATGATCCAATGTTTATTTCATTATAAAGAGTGATAGTGGAAAGCAACATCAGGCCGTTAATGGTGGAAAATAACATGAGGCAAATGACAACCACGACCACGCTTACAAAACAATATCCTTTTCATGAAATTTTCCATAACCAAATTGCAAAATGGCTGCTCTATGTCCTCGATAGCCGAATTCCATCTTTGAGGTCATGAATCGACCTTGGGCTGTTGGCGTAGACCTTCTCTTTCACGTGACCTCAAAGAAAAAAGTCACAAAGTGTTAAATCACAAGATCTTGGTGGCGAATTGTGATCACCTCTTCGATAGACAACACAGTCCGGAAATTTTTTATGTGAAAGATCAATGGTTTCGTTGCTTGGTTTCGCCATCTTGTTGAAAATAAACGTTATCCAGATCAATACCATCCAATTCCGGCCATAAAAAATCGTTAATCATCTGTCGATAGCGCAATCCATTCACCTGCAACACTTGCTATTGGAAAACGCTTTATAAGAATAGTGGGGGAAAATATATCCTTTAATATATCCTGCAGTAGTAGGAGTTACCCGCCAATCCATTTCCAAGCGATCGCATGCTTTGGGAATGATTCAGAAACAGGGGACTTGGGTTCCTTATGAGTTAAAACCAAGGCATGTTGAACGTCGCTTTTTCGCCTGTGAACAACTGCTCCAGCGGCAAAAAAGGAAGGGAGGAAGAGTTTTCTTCATCGCATCGTGACGGGTGATGAAAAATGGATTTATTACAGCAATCCAAAGAAAAGAAAGTCATGGGGACTGTCCGGTCATGCTTCTACGTCGTCGCCTCGGCCGAATATTCACGCTGCGAAGGTAAGGATATGTATTTGGTGGGACCAAGCTGGTGTTATTTATTATGAACTGTTAAAACCAAACTAAACCATCACTAGGTATCGGTATCGACTTCAATTGGTGCGATTGAGCCGAGCACTGCGCGAGAAGTGGCCACAATACGCGGGGAGGCATGAAAAAGGAATTCTACAGCATGACAACGCTCGGCCGCACTTTGCCAAACCCAATAAAATCTACCTGAAAACATTGAAATGGGAAATCCTACCCCACCCCCTTATTCTCCAGATATTGCCCCGTCCGCTTATCACCTGTTCCGATCGATGGCACATGGTCTAGCTGACTAACAGTTCCATTCATATGAAGACATCAAAAAGTGGCTTGATCTGTGGATAGCCTCAAAAGATGAACAGTGTTACCGCGACGGTATCCGAGATCTACCAGAAAGTTGGGAAAAAGTAGTAGCCAGCGATGGGCAATACTTTCAATGATTCACTTATAACCATTTTTTCAGCATAAAGTTGTATTTTCATCAAAATACAGCGAGAACTTAGTTGCGCACCTAATAATAAATTAATATTATACAAATGTATTTGTGTTGTAAATAAAACTAATTAAAGATTAAAAGTGAGCCACAAATGCATTTCTCTCATAAGCAGGGCAATATTATATTTCATTTCCTTAGGGTTTCGTTTAATAAAGAGAACACTGTAGACACGTGATAATAATCTCAGAAGTGTGCCTCCTTTTGAATACCGGAGCCATTATTTCCAGGCCTAGTCTTAGCTCTGACTTTAACTCCATAGAAAACCTTTATTGTCTTTCACACGTTTTGAGTAGGCAGTAAAGAGATCGTGGACTTAGTCGAATGGTTTTAAGTGTGACAAGTATTCCACTAGCCCTGGGTTCAAAGTCCTCATTTACATGAATTATCATATAATTGAGGAAAAACTTTCTAAAGCAGTCACCCCTCGGCAACCAATGGCAAACATCCGAGTATATTTTTGCTGCAAAAGACATCTGCCAATCAAAACTGAAATATGAACTACAGCTTTAAAATATACACAACACATTTCAGCTCCAGCTCAGCGAACACCTAAAAAATTATATAGGTGGCAATACTTCTTCATTTTGATTGGGCGCGCTAAGCGCTTATGCGATTTTGGCCGATTTACGCCAGTCATTTCTTTCTCGTGCTAACCGGCCAAGTCCTTCTTTACTTTATCGCCTCATCGCATATTGTTATCGTTCAAGCTTCTGTGCCATACGTTCTTCTTCTTCTATCATAGCGCTACAACACGGGGTGCGTCAAAACTTCCTTCAAAATGCTCCTCCAAAGCTGTCTATCTTGAACTGTTGCTTCGTAGTTACGTATTCCTAGCTTCTTAAGATCGTGTTCCACTGCGTCTATTCAAGGGTTCCTCGGTCTGCCTTTGGCCTTTACGCCCATTAGCTTTCCTGTCAAGGCTTTCTGCACGGTACAGTCAACAGGCATGCGGATAACATGATCTAGCCATCTTATGCGCTGCGCTTTAACAAGACGCACAGCTGTCTCGGTTTGAGTTAGATCGTTCAGTTCAGAGTTCAATCGGATTCTATAGGTACCATCATCCATTCTTATAGGGTCTTTCTTAAAAATTTTCTTTCCATGCGAGTAATCTGAGCACAATCATCAACCTTGAGAGTCCATACCTCACAGCCATATGTTAGGATTGGTCGAATAAGGAAGAGTCTTGTACATAGTGAACTTTATAGCTTCAGACAAAAGTCGGGACTTGAACAAGTTAAGGTGGGCGTAATACGCTTTGTTGGCGGCGTTCATGCAATCCCTGACGGCGGAAGTTGAATCACCGCTACATACGAACATAACTCCTAGGTACTTAAAATACTGCACTGCTTCAAAAGTATAGGCTCCCCTTTTCTATAGGCACGATTTCAACAAATATTTGGTTTTGCCCTTGTTTACAAAAAGGCCAATATCGTTCGCAATTTTGTTAATTTTTAAGAAAATTTCTTATAAGTCATTCCTATTTCTTGAGAGAATAGCGATGTCATCTGCATAAGCACATATTTGGGTTGTTTTAGTTATCAAGGTACCACCTTCGTTGACTTCCCTTACGACAAAGTGCAGCATCAAATTGAATATGACTACCGATAAGGCATCACCTTGTTTTACACCATACGTTAGAACGGGCATAAGAAGAGCCTTGAAGAGTGTTAGTTTTGTTCATCGAGAGTCGAGTCTTTACTACCCAATTACCTACTTAGTCCGGAGTAACGCTTGTTGGCAAGAGAGATTCTCCGTTGGTGGCAATTATGTGTCTTAACTGAGTTGGATCGGAGCTTTGAAGGAATTCATGCTTAGTCAACTAACTAACTTAACAACAATAAAAATTATATATCAAACGATACGAGTCTAATAAAGTTAAGTAGAGATCTGCAATTTTTTTGGGTCCATACTTTTATGCCAGCAACTGTACCATCGGACGCCAGTGACGAATGTCTTGCACACGATCAAAGGCTAAGCGCACACATAGTCACAAGCCTGGCTAAATTGCCAAGATGAGTGCATTTTAATGAGAAGCTCTAGTACTAAAGCATTTTAGGCACACATAAAATCCCTTAAATGCTTTAAAGACACAAAGCACGTACATTTTAAATGCGCATATGCAAGTGTATATGTATATATGTATGTATGTACGATATATCATATATACATACAAATATTCCCACACACTAAGTAGCCTTTCGGCTATGCCTGCCAGTCTAGCGCATTCATCACATCTCACATGAGATTGTAGTAAAAAATTTTAATGCCCCTCCACAGATACTTAAAGTTGATATGATAATGGAAGAATCGTCGGTTCGTTCGCCTTCTACGCTGCTGCTTTAAAGCCCCTGCCATGCTTTTGCTTATGTGTGCACACATACATATATCTATTATTTGTAAATGTATTCAACTCACGAGACACCATGCTGACTATGCTGAAATAAGAAGATTTGCCTGCCGCATATTGTTAGCTGATGGCTCAATAGCAGTCGAATTTTTGCAACGGTCTTTCGCCAACTCTCTCCGGCTCTATACGTTGCTCCCGTGGTTAACAGCTTGCGCCATTCTCTTCATAATTTTTTGGCATTATTTAGCAGTACGTACACTTTTGGCTGCTCAAAGACTTCAAATAATCGTATGTAGGCAGCATATGCACATATGTATGTATGTTTACCGGAAATATATATATTCGTACATAATTCGCGCGCATTCTTTGTTGGGTGTTGGCCGAACTCCTTCTCCAATTTATGCTGTGCATTTTGATGTTGGTCCTCATATGTTACGCATATATTTTTGTATGTAAAAAAGTATTCGTTTTGCATATTAACCCTAAAGTTCATGAAAGTTTAAATAAGATTAAAGTATTTTAAAGGAGCTTTGATTTTTATGAACAAGCGCCTTGAATTCATTCACCATCAATCATGGCTGATTGAAGGACAGTTTAAGAAAATTTGTGTTACGTTTGTTAGGCAGAGGTGCCGACAGCACTATCCTCAAATGCTAGGTGACTTTGTTCAAGTTCAATAAATAGTACGGTTAGAAAAGATTTATGAATCCAGTTTCTGATATGAGATGACCAATGCAAACGAACGCCTTGAAAGTTGATGGATTTTGGTCACTTCAGTACTTAGCTGTAGAGCAGTTGAAAAATTTGAAAAATAATTGAATAAGAAGAAGTCTACTAGAATAATAAAAGAACAAGATGAACACTGATTCTAGGTGACCACATGCACCTGAACTAAGGTTAATTTATGCATCTATGAGCATTTGACAAAAATGTTTGCCCTTCATGCTATTCCAGTTCTGTGTGTTAATCTTCAACATGAGCCACTCCACAAATAGTAAGAGGAGCTCAGCCAAATACCCAAAAAGGGCATAAGCGCCAATTATAAATATATATGCATAATACAGCAATCTGGAAAGCTCTTGAATGCAAAGGAGTGCCTGAGAAAATTGTCACCATCATAAAAGAATTGTACTCGGGCGCTTCATGCCGCGTGAACTACGAAAATGCTCTAAATGGTAGAATCAAAGTTCAAACCGGTGTTAGGCAAGGATGTGTATTATCTCCACTTTTGTTCAGCCTTGTCCTGGACCTAGCAATGCGACTATCGTGTACTTGGACATTTCCTGCGATTTATGCGGCCAGCTTGAAGAGTCTAGGTCTGACAACTTTTGTTTACTACCACACAAATACTTAGATGCATCAGCTAAGCTATAACAGGTATGACATGCAGTAGCACAAACAGGTCTAAAAATTAACATAGAAAAGACCAAAGTAATGCGGAGTAACACCATCAAAACGTAAGCCCTTCAAATTGCCGATACGCCGTTTAAAGATGTAGATGAATTTTGCTACCTTGGGAGCATTATTTCAAAAACAGCGGATCAACAATTGACATATGCAATACCAAGTTGCATGCATGACAAGGTATGGAGATCAACCCACATCTCCAGGCACACAAAACTTAAAATATTTGATGCCAACGTGAAGTCGGTAGTTCTGTGTAGATATGATGCATGGAACTTAACAACAAGCATGTCGCAACCATTGCAATCCTTCCTAAACCGTTGCCTACGAAAGATAATGCGTATATTCTGGCCTGATATTATAAGCAACGATGATCTTTGGGCGGCTACCGCGCAAACACCAGTTCACATAGAAATTATGCATCGCAAGTGAAAATGGATCCGGCACACATTGCACAAGGCATCGCAAGGACAGCGCTAGACTGGAATCCCCGTAGGTGTGGGAGACCAACCAATATAGAGGCGGTAAGTAGCAGCAGAGGCGGACAGAGCAGGCCGATCCTGGAGTCAAACACCTATAGGGTGAGCCAAGTAAAATTTGCTTCTTGAACGGCTATAAAAAAAAACTAATCAATATTTTTTCAAACTTTTTTTAATTTTGAATATTGAACATTGTCATTTATGAATGAAAAATAATATCGTTCAAATGACTGTCACGACTGGCTTTACAGTAGGCTATTCGATCAACCCAATTTTTAAGCACATTTTCGATTGTTTGGGCTCCAATTTCATGAATGACAACTCCGATTTCGTGTTTTAAAGCATCAATTGTCTCTGGATGGTTCGCATATCATTTGTCCCTAATGGCTCCCCACAAAAAATAGTCCAACGGGCTTAAATCACAGCTCCGAAGCGGCCAATTGATATCGGAATTTCGGCTGATTATTCGGTTTTCAAAAACGGTAGCCAAAAGTTCGAGTGTAACTTTAGCAGTGTGGCAAGTTGCACCGTCCTGTTAAAACCAGATGTCCATGCCATCCTCTTCAATTTTCGGAAACAAAAACTCGTTGAGCATGTGACGGTAATGCTTGCCATTTACTGTAACCGCGGCTCCTCGCTCATTTTCGAAAAAAATTGGCCCGATGATGCCGCCAGACCAAAAACCGCACCAAACAGTCATTGTGGAGTAGACTTTATTACTTTCCAGCGCGTGTATTGGGTTGTTGTATGTATGTATTAGATCAATTTTCGAATTCTTTTCCCGGAAGCCAAATTGATATGATTTTGTGTGACATGTGATTGTAGATTTCAAGCGTGCGGAAAACAGCTTTTCGAAGAGTTTCCCCATTATAGAAAACAAAGCTATGATGAAGGATTATTTTACCCATTTCCCCACGTAAAATGGACCACTGCGTTCGAAAATTCAAATATTTATTTTATTCTGCCATTTCACTCACAAATTTTTCAGATATCGCCAAACTATGTGGATTTTCAAACTTAGTGACATATTTCACATGAAATTCGATGGTCTGGTTGTTAAGTTTTTTGACTTTGTGACTAAGTCAATAAGCAAAATTACCATATTTGAGCTGAAAAGCAACCCGAAACCATTCAAGAATAGCCATTAGATTCATTGTAAACACTCGTTTAGTGCGGCCTATGGGCTGAAGGAGTCATCGGCCCATATTTCTTCAAAGACGAGGGTGGCGCCAATCTAACAGTGAATGGCGGACGCTATCGCGCCATGACAAACGACTCTTTGATGCCGTGATGCCGTAAATTGAAGCCCATGATCTCCAAAACATTTGGTTCCAACAAGATGGAGCTACTTCTCATGCAGCTCGTGAAATAAAGGATTTACTGAGTCGTCGTTTCGGCGAACAAATTATCTCTTGCTTCGGACTGGTGGATTGGCCCCCAAGATCGCAATTTTGGACTTTTTTTTGTGGGGTATATAAAGTCTATATGATTTGTGGATACACCAGATGCGATTAAGGGGTAGTCAGAGGCCCGACAAAATTATGATTTCCAATATTTTTTTTTCCTAGTCAATTGCTTTATTTTACAAAAATAATTCATCATGATAGCATTAATGCATCGTGTTTCGACTTTACTTTAGCAAAATTAAAAAAAAAATAATAATTGTAAAAGTTATCGCTGTTTGTGTGGAGGCCGTTTCTATAGAAGTTCCTTTCGGTGATCATCAAAAGTCCTGGAGATTCATCTAAAATCAATCGGACAAGGGAACTTAGTTTTATTAATAGAAAATCTTGTGCCCGATCAAAGCTCTTCTTTCAAAATTAACAATAAAGCGGCCTCAGTGAGTCATTCAAAATTGGTGTTTACGGATGCCTGAATTACGGCACAGTTGCAGCCAACATTTGAAAGGGAGTATCTTTAAAAAATTAATGTCATGAATGGTTCTACACAAAAGTAATACAGATTGCCAAATCATTGATTGTTTTATTTCAATTTAAATTCGATAAAACTTATCACCCTTTATTTCCGAAATGTTGCTAAAGCATACGGGAAATTCCATATATAATATCTTTATGGATTGAAATTTTTTGCGGCGTATCGATGATCTTGATGCATGTACGTACACATTTAACTGTTAACAGAACTAATTACATTTGAGTGAAAAACCACAATATTTTTGGTCGAGCGATGATAAAAGTTCGGTATTCTTTGTTGAAAGTTGAGTTTATTATTTGAATTTATTTTTCCTATCAAAAGCTTGGAGTTATGCTAAGCCAACTAAATACATTGGTTACTAAAATTGTTGTTGTTGTTGTTGCTGGCCTCATTACTGTAGGCTTTGCAGTAAAGGAATGCTTATTTTATTATTTCTGATGCAACGCTTACTTGTTGGATTCACACAGAGAATCAAATTTATTGTGTTTACTAAGGAGTTATATACCTTGTGTTGGACTAAAAAATCGAAAATTTGTTTATGGTATATTCAAGTACATCATCTTAAAACTATAAAATCAAAAAATCATAAAGATCGGAGCTTTAGAACCAAAGTTACCGGCCGTGGAAGCGCGCGACCTTATCCATAAATGAAGTGCACGCAAAACTTAAGACGCGATTATCTCGAAGTCGTGTTTTTTGAAAATTGCCGTCGCGGTGATCATTATTTATCAAAAACTATTTGACCGATTTGCATAAACTTTTTTTTTAATTATTCAAAGTTAGCACCTTGTGAATCTGAACGGTTTCTCTTTTTATAAATATTTGCATAGTTCGCTGGAATTAATTTTTTTTTTTTACTTTTTCAACCCCTCAAAATGGTTTTTTTTTTGGTGCAAAGCGGCTTTCATATCGAGAAAAAATTTGTTTGGGTAAATAAACCGTTCAGATTCACTAAAAAACATTTTTGTACAATAATCATTTATTTTTTGTTTTTTTGGATTTCAGTTGAGCTGTTCATGCGCTACCATGATCACTGCAACCCTCTTCTAAAAAACGGCGTTTCGGGGGAGGGGCGATATCAACAATAAATAATAACATTTTTTAAAATAAAAACACCAAAATGTATTCTTCGAGAGTTTCCCTTCAGTAGGATATATGCCTCATTTGAATAAAAGTTCTAAAACATATTTGAAAATAATTATGAAAATCGCCCATTTTTTCGGGCTCACAAGGTATATAACTCCTTAATATTGCATTTTATTTATTTATTTATTGGTGAGGTAAGTACTGACGTCACTAGCATATTAATGTATAACTTCTTTCATATTTCTTTGCAAATATTACGTATGCGTGAATACTTGAATACTCGTAGGTGTGTGTGTATTGCCACCCGCTGCCAATATGAGTTTAGGTTAATTTAGCATTTCTGAGGTTTCATAATTAAATTTGATTATTATTATTTCAACAAAGTGTAGTACAAACATACGTACGTTAACATTCACACTTTTACACACGAGCTCGGTTAGTAGTACTTAAGCGTGTATGTGTCTTTACAAAACTGTATGTATGTATGTGTGTATTTATGTGAGTATAGTAAGTATACAGTGTTATTTACGTTAAGTGAGTAAACCGTTACATGAATTATGGAAGCTGTATTTAATTTAATTGACTTCAATTGCACGAATTGTAGTGTCACTATACAGCTGCGAATCTGTTCGTATGTCTCTATGTGCGTAACTCATTTTCTAACAACCCAAATGATAACCTAAATGTGGCCAGCAGCTACATAGCCGTCCACTGTAGGCAAGTTCGCATATATACGCGTAAGTGTCCACAGATATGTAAGTATTTATATAATTATAAATATGTAGCACATAAATAAATAGCATATAGATATATAAATGCACTTGTCATTAAGCATGGTTGTATGTGTGCATTGTTGGTAGTGCACATTTTGTATGCCATTGACTAGTGCAATAAGCAGAATACCTATGCACACATACATACATACAGTAATGCGGCTATAAAAGCCACTCATATGCATGCATGCGCCGACATATCTACAATGAACATTAAAATTAATTGCCCCAGTGGCGTCAGCAGCAGCAGCAGCAGCAGCTCAGCCACACTGTAATTGAATTAAATTATAATCTTTAATTAATTAAAAAACATTGGTTACTCTGAAAATGGCACGAATACATACATTCAAATAAACACGTGTATGAATATTTAATATCTATTTGTTTTGCAAATTATTTATTGCACGGCATAAATGTTGCAGCCGAAGCATTTCTACTTCCCAAATGTTTTTGTTTTTTTTTTTGTTTACGCAATAATTGTATGTGCCGCCAATTTGGCTTTGCAACATGCCACAAGCATTTGCAGCGTTGCACTGACTTCAGCCAACAGTGGCGGCAAATGTCGGCGCCAGCGAATTAGATTGTCGTTGCACCGACTTCAAGTCGCTCATACGCCCTGTATCACTCGGATACATGCTGAGTATGGAGATGTGAGCAGTGTGTCTCTACGTTTCATTTCTCACTCGTTTCTTCACTTCGCTGCACCCCACTGTTCAATAGGCTGTTTTCTCTCTCTCTCTTCTTTGCTATTTTCTCTCTTTATGTTGTTAACATTTTTGCTGATATTAAGGAGTGTTTATTTAAAATTCAGCGCCCAAAAATGGGTCAACATTCATTTCCAATAACATTTACATCATCATACAGGGAAAGTCTTCTGTGACGTTATGGTCCCGCATGTATGTAAGTGTGTTTGTATGTGTGAAAACAAATCATAAGAAACATATTGATATTGTGCGCCAATTGGGGGTCAATATTCTGTAGTAACATAACATTTGAGAAGGTACTTTTTCATTTCTGTGGGTCTTGTGTATGAGTAAATGATTACGAAAATTTTAACAGCTTTTACTTTGTATGGTATAGGAAAATATGTTTACTTGTTTCTCATCAGAAATTAGAAGCTGCAAATAATTTCTAAATAAAAGTAAACTTAGTTGCAGTTAATTGTTGAACGTTTTTTCGTGTTAATGAAAGCGTGTTTCACTTGTATCTTGAAAGCCTTTAAAACTGCTTTGGCTTTTTAAAACACTAAAATTCGAAAATGCGTATTATTATTAATATTTATTGATTGGAGTATCTTCAAAGTATACAGTAAGAATATAAAAAAGGGTTCATAAATTTGCAATAATCTTAATTAGTTTTTGTTTTTTTTGAACTATAAGAAGCATATAAATTCAAGCTGAAGCGAATGTGCAAGTGAAATTTTAGTAGATAAATACATAAAAATTCTATTTCTAACTTATGCATAAATTATTATACAGGATAACCGGGAAAGTTGTATTTAATAATTAAGGATGTTATTATTATAATCTGATGTCCAAAACCTAAACATTTCCGAGATTTTCAATTTTAACCGTTCTCGCAGCTCTAAAATAAGCCAACCTTAAACCAGCGGCCAGGTACTCGGATATCTTTTAAGGCTTTGCGCATTTTGCCTTATATTTTGTTTGAATTTGCTGCATCTTCCGTTAGCAAATGTGTGTAGTTAAGCTAAAGTTAAAAATTCTTTCACAATATTAACAAGATATTGATAAGACAATGGCCTGTGATTTAAACAACTAACATATTATGGAAAAATTAGCGCCTTTGAGCACCTGACGTCCCATTTT
The DNA here is from genome assembly GCA_037575425.1 of Anastrepha fraterculus. Classification (NCBI taxonomy): domain Eukaryota; kingdom Metazoa; phylum Arthropoda; class Insecta; order Diptera; family Tephritidae; genus Anastrepha; species Anastrepha fraterculus. The sequence continues at coordinate 6,109 of JAYXIM010020968.1, read as the reverse complement.
GGCCAAGTTCTTTTTGTTGCATTACATGTCAGACTATCAACTCATCTCGTGTTGGCTGAAGTGATAATGCCTCTTCTACCATGCAGTTTGTAGGTTGAGAGAAGTATAACTACAATCCCCACATCGAGAGGGAGCTGTGTAGTAGTACCCTCTCTCATTAATTTGCCTGACTTACTTCCCATGTGCCCTACTTCCCATATTAAATAGACGCGGAAACATTTCGCCATCTCAGTACGAGATGCCGGGCATTTGCGTCCAATGATTGAATTAGTGTCAACCCGACAAGAGATTTAATTGTTTCTAGACTAACAGAATATATGTATGTTACCATGACACATGTTCACATAATATAATATAAACTCCCCAGACATAACAAAGTGACAAAATCGCTGAGGCTGTAACACAAGCGGGTCAAACCGTGTGAACCGTAAGCGTGAAATAGAAGTCACGTTGAAACAAACAACTTCACCTGTGGGAAGCGAACCGTCAGCAATTTTCACCGTCAGTAAGGCAAACGTAGATTGGATTATAAATTATAAGAAATATTATTTTATAACGCAGTGCTAAGTGAATGGTGAATAAAGGAGCACGGCTCCCGAAAAATATATTTTTTTAAACTTCTTAATTACGAGAAAGTTAACTTGTACATTTCTCTAAGGGTAGTCCCATTTTTGCTTACACACAGCCTGCTCCTCATTAATGGCTAGAATTGCAGCCTAAAATACGCTACAGTCATTAGGAAGATGAGCCGAAATGATTACTTTTGGCTTCTTACAGCAGACGCCTAGCTCAACCTTAGCGTCATGCTTTGAGCCATCAGTAGAGAGCCGTAAGCAGGTATATTGTCAACCTACTAGCGTCTAGCTGGAATTTTAGTACTAAATAACTTATTCAAATATGGTTTAGTAAAACAATATTAAACAGGACTAGTTGGACCCCGCCCGAGTATTATGGCCGAGTGCCCAGCACTTCAATCGCGTCATTTATTAGTTGCAGCAAGCCGAGCAGCAGCGTTACCTGCATTCTGTTGAACAAAAAGGTTTAGAGGAGGCAAAAATACAACAGTATTCAGGGCATTAGAGAGTGTGGTTCTAAGAGTGTGGCTGATACATACAAGCGCCATACGTTGAACTTTTTGTTGACAGTAGAAGGCTTTGGGTATTGTTAGGAGTAATGGAAGATTTGCAAGAAGCATCTTTTTTTTAATTTTTTATTGTGAATTATGATACAAAATACCCAATATATCATCAAAGCAGGCATCGCAGCAATGGTATGATCGAAGACTAAAAATGTCCTCCTCGTTTGGAACCGTCGTCAACCTGGAACCGATTTCGCATTAATTTAGAGTGATGTCCCATCTTCCTCATTATGATCAGATCTATCGACTTCATGACCTTATTTTAGCACAAATGGTTTTTATGAGGAGCTTTTTATGGCAGAAATATACTCGGAGGTTTGGCATTGTCTGCCGAAAGGCGACCGCTATTAGAAAAAACTTGTTTTCTCTATTATTTGATATTCATGCACGGAGGTTCGAACCTACATAGCGACGTCTTTTATTACCCTAGCTGTCCAGCTGTCGGGTATTTCATTTCTCCAGCGGCCTTGTTATAGCCTTATCGTTTCGTCCTTTATTTCGCGTGCTGCAGGTTTGCTCTTTCTTTCCTCCATCCTCTCGTTCTTTAATGCCCAGAGCTTTTTCCTCTCAAAGGTTTGTAAATATATCGGTACTGATCGACTTATCACTGACCCTGATACTAAGCAGTAGACGTACAAAACTCTCAGAGCTACCACCCGTTTTACCGACGTTGGGAGCTAACACCGGTGATTTACCTTTAGCGCATTTGTCTATAGTTCAGCTCCGAATAAGAGAACGGAGAACGTGGTAGACATCCTTATTTCCCGTTTCCTTTGAATTGGTCGCCCTATATTCGCAAGAACCACTTTAGGTGTGGAGAAGTGGCGTATATTGAAGTTGATGATAAATAAAAATGTAGAAAATTTAATAAAAAGAGGTTGTCTGTAAAGTCGGTTTACTGACGATAGTTTAACGTGATAACGTCATAAGAAAGTACTGATTGAATGGTTGCATTTTCAAAAGAAAATTTTAATTTTATTTGTTTGATAGATATTTTGTATGGATATAGAGAATGAGTTAACATTAACATAACATAATATACTTTAACATAACATAACATAACATAACATAACATAACATAACACAACACAACATAACATAACATAACATAACATAACATAACATAACATAACATAACATAACATAACATAACATAACATAACATAACATAACATAACATAACATAACATAACATAACATAACATAACATAACATAACATAACATAACATAACATAACATAACATAACATAACATAACATAACATAACATAACATAACATAACATAACATAACATAACATAACATAACATAACATAACATAACATAACATAACATAACATAACATAACATAACATAACATAACATAACATAACATAACATAACATAACATAACATAACATAACATAACATAACATAACATAACATAACATAACATAACATAACATAACATAACATAACATAACATAACATAACATAACATAACATAACATAACATAACATAACATAACATTACATTACATTACATTACATTACATAACATAACATAACATAACAAATTACCCCGTATTAAAGCACTTATCAACAGCTTTCATTTGATACCCATATTGTACATACACAACCAAAGGTTACCCGGGTCCACGTTTTGACCTATACCTCGAGACCCCAGTCACGGAGCGGCATGAAAAATACTCTGTACTAAAGCATTCACCAACAGTTTCAATTTGATATCCATATTGTACAAACACATTCTAGGGTCCACGTTTTGGTCTCTATCTCGAGACCCTAGTCACGGAGCAGCATGAAAAATACTCTGGACTAAAGCATTCACCAACAGCTTCCATTTGATACCCATATTGTACATACACATCCGAAGGTTACCCGGGTCCACGTTTTGACCTATATCTCGAGCCCTATTTCCAAAATAAAATATAATCCATGTTACTCGTGGATGATGTAGCTTTCGAATGGTGAAAGAATTTTTAAAATCGGTCCAGTAGTTTTGAGCCTATTCATTACAAACAAACAAAGTTTTCCTCTTTATAATATTAGTATAGACAACATATCTTATAAGGTATATGGTAAATATTACCATACATTTTTTCCTTCATATATAATAAAAAAATTAATAATTATAACATTAAAACAACAGGTATTATTAACAAACTTGGTTTTATTTTAAATTCTTCAAGTGAATCAAATTAATAATAATCAATAAGAAGGCATATGCAAATACAAATACGTGAATTTATATATGTACATTTGCGCATATACATACATACATATATACGCTCACTTAAGTAGGAGAGAGCAAGATATCGAACGTTGCCGTTCGTTTGCTTTGTTTGCTTTGTCGTTCGTTCCGCCCTTTTGCTTGCAGTTCATTCAATGCAATGAGCAAGGTAACACTAATATGAGCAAGGTAACACTAATATGAGCAAGGTAACGGCAATGAGCAAGGTAACTACATATGAACAGTAATGAGCAAGGTAACTACATATGAACAGTAATGAGCAAGGTAACTACATATGAACAGTAATGAGCAAGGTAACTACATATGAACAGTAATGAGCAAGGTAACGACACATTTTTTCGTGCGTGCAGCCTGTTAAATCGAATTATAAGACGTTATCACGTCAAAATATTTTAAAGCTTCAGCCTCTTTATTTAATAGCCACGTGCTGCATTGTGTAGAGCTGATTTATGCTGGGTGAAGGCAAATAATTTTTAAGTAATGTGAAGCCGGCGGATTTCGCCGGCGTACTTACACAATTATTATCCACAAAATATCCACATAACTCACAGTTTGGTGAAAGCCTAATTGATTCGTTAATTTTGCTCACCTGGCTTGCGCTAACCACATCTTTGAATACAACATACCAGCTGTAAGTCGAGCACCAACCTCCCTTTCCCCACTAATGATGCAACAAATTCCGCGTTTTTAGCGCCCGGCAGTGATAAATTCTTTTCAAACAAGTTGGTCGGAATTCTAGTGATGTTTACGTACTTACATAAATGAGAATATACAACTCCGCCGACGTTATTGCACATCCGCCTCATCAGTGTGAAAGCCACAGTCCAAAGTCCGGTCACCTCTGGCGCTGGCATACGAACACGACGACAACTTTTACGAATCCGTAACTAAGTAGAACTTATTGTTTCATAATTTTGCTAGTCATGAAAAAAATTGAATCTCATAACGGCGACACTTTAATGCCAGCACAACATAGCTTAGAAAATATGCTAGAGGCTCTTCTGGAGCAGCAAACACACAGCTCAACATGCTAATGCGACGTGTCACGGTCACGGACGATGGAATGGATGCAGGTACTGAGAACGAGCGGAAAGGAAAAGCAGTGCCTCCAGGTAACTGTGTACACATACACACACACAGTTACACATTTTAGGTGAGGCTGTCTGCCAAATTACGCTGTATTTACGTGTTGTGACGCTGTGAGGCTTATGGCGGTCATAATGACAACAATTAAAAATAAATCACTGGTAATAACATCAACAACATTAACGGCAGCAAAATCAGGCGCAAACAACAACACCCACCAGCGTAAAGCCTCTCGAGTAAGCGAGCTAAGTTTAGGGGAAAAGTGTATGCCAGTAAGGTAAACTTCAGCTTCCGCACACTCTCATTCGAACTACACATATTTGGTTGATGTTTATGTAGTAGTGGAGTATAAGTTGGCCATAACGGCAATGTCCGCTATATTTGCGACCACCGCATGCGGCCTGCGCTGCTGTTCGTCAAGAGTAAACAATAACTACGAAGCGAGGACGTTGTTGCTGTTGTTGGAGACTCTAGTACTAGTGCTAGTGTAGTGCGATGCCCTTTGGACATCGTGAATTTCCATGACGGTAATTACGCAGCCCCACCCACTAACTGTCAAAGCCATCACCACAACAGAAATATCATTTATACATATATACACACACACACACATATATATATATATATATATACATATATATAGCCAGAGGCGCTTATAAGTTTTTTGCCGATCAACTCCGTAGGCTTTCATAATCACGAATCCAAGTGTGCCTGTGCATATGTCGTTCACATAAATCAGCAACAGCTCTGCCATATCCTTACACGTAAAATTACAACAAATTACTAAATTAAATTATGACTCTGCGCTTTCGAAATCTGCTGACCTTGCACCATCGCTTGCCCCAACTTGAATAGCTCCCCATTGCAGCTGATTGCTTTGTATTTCTTTTTCCAGACATTGGCCACTTTTCGTTGTATTTCTGATTTAATTAAAAAAATACGAATACACAAACTAAAGCAGACGTGATCTGCTACATAAATGCCCTCTAGAGACCTATGAATTTGGAAAATAACAGAACAACAGCAGAAAAATTAAAGCAATTTAGAGCTGAAGCCAGCTGGTTGCGGCTTCATCAGTGTGAAACGCAACGCTATCCAAGGCTAGTCGTTCGCAGCCACCCACCGACATTGACGGCCCACCAACCTCCCACTGCTGCGCTCTCACAACTGACCACTGACCGCAGACGTGAAAATGTAAATAGAATTTTTTTGGCATTTATTTTTTGTTAGCTGTACTCACTGCACAATACTAACGGAACTCATTATGTGCATTTGATTAGTGTACATACACACACACCCGTACTATTGCACACGCACACTCACGCATAGATGCACACAACCGCAACTAAAATTCAAATTTCATTACTACCGACAATGCCATCAACATTTCGGAATTGTTGAAATTTTACGAGATTTCTATACAATTATCGCCTCATTGGAATTTCGCTTTGGCCCTCATTGTGTGTGTGTGTGTGGTTGTTGTACTTGATTGCGATGGACATTGTATCCATATGTAAAGGGTTTTTCAATAAGGGTGGGTAGATGTTGAAATGGAATAAAACAAGCTGTGTGTGAGTTATTGACAAAATTATTTTTTCATTTGAAAGGCGCATATATGCCATTAAGTGTGGAAT